>VIEB01001920.1:13913-25423 GCA_006547085.1 Malus baccata | reverse complement strand
GACAAGGTTTTAAAGGCCTAAGTTGCATAGGATAATAACATACAATCCTAGAAGGAAAACACGTCAAAAACCCAAAGGGAGTGGGAGATAATGTGCGGCACAAAGATAGGAGATGATAAGGCTTCTAGAAATCTGAAATTCCAAGGGAAATAAGGTATATGGTGCGGCACATATCTAGGGTTCTAGAAAGACAATGCAAGGCAGATTTTTAGGTTTCTAGAAAGGTTCCTAGGCGCCATCTTTGTAGGCAAGGATTAGGTCTTCTAGAAATCCCATTTTAAGCATCCTAATCTAGTTAGAAACCCTCCTAAGTGGATGATATGTGGATAATTTAGGATTAGGATAAGATAGGATAGGATAAGGTTTGTTTGGATAAGATAAGCTAAGATGAGGTTATGGATGAGGTTTTGGATAAGATCCTTCTCTTGAGCTGATTCTTTGGCTTTAAGTCTTCTTCTTCATGTAGGAATACTTGCTTGAGTAGGAAACTTCATTTGTCTAGGAATCCATCTTCAATTAGGACTCCTACATTGATTAGGAATCCTTATTCATTTAGGAATCCTTCATGTAAGCCCTTTCCTACTTCAATTAGGAAACTTTGTATCTTCAATTCTTCAACTTCGAAACGCCTTCCTAGCTTCATCAATCCCTCAAATTCGTCCATCCTTTGTGCTTCATGTGCATGAACTCCATTTTAGCCCAATTTTGCTCCAAAATGCTCCAAATTGCATCCTTTTGTTCACTTTGTCTCTAAAACCTGAAAACACATGAAAATAGCTTAAAAGACTAACTTAACTAAGAAAACACAACATAAATGCATAAGAACTAACTAACTAAGGCGCAAAATTCCCCCACACTCTTTGGCTAGTCCTCGAGCAAAACAACAAAACGAAACAAAACATAACCTAAACCTTCCAACAATCGCCTCAGGGATTTCCAATGGTACATGACACGCCAAAGATTACTACTCACATAGATTTTAGCCATCCCTACTCTCGAGCACATACTTAATCATAGTCATCACTTACTAGCTCACATTTAATCAATTAAAACAATGTTTTGAATGTAGTAACATGCCTTAGAGAATCCCTCAATTCCTCACTAGATATGCACTCAATTTTCACTCAGATTTTCTAACTACACACCCTACACTAGTTATATGTGAGAAGATTGATGTAAATATGAGAACTAATGCTCACATATGTTATGACAATAAAAGCATTTTCTGGAATTATGAATGTGTGTATATGATCTCATGAATGGAATGCTACTACTTAGACGCGAGAACGAGGGATATCATATGCTCATACCAATTCCAAACTCCACATATTGAAACACATAACAATCAAGATAGAAGCAAAGGGTTGTAACGGGGCTAAGGTATTGGCAAACAAAGAAAGGTAAGGATAAACAAACATTCTTAAAGAATAATAAGCAAGTTATGAAATTGACACTTAGAATTCACTTTTGCATGCAAAAATCAATGTTTAAACCCAAGGGTAATACTCATGCAACACTTTAGGGTCTAATTCAACTTTTTGGACCCTTGCTTCAACCACCAACAACTTAGAGCTCATTTTATGCTCTTTCAACTTCTTTTCATACTTTTCACACTTTTCTCTTTTTTTTTCTTTCTTTTTCTACGAATTTTTTTTTTCTTTTGTTTTTCTTTGTCTAACCCATGCCCTCCTTACTTCTTTTGGCACACAAACTTTCCCTTCCCCCACACCTAGTTTTCTGCACAACATTGATCAAAAGGAAGTCCCTCTAAGTCATGCTTTATTATCCTTTAAGAACAAGGGTATGGATAGTCCCACTCTAGGCTAGGTAAGGATAATGTGGCTAACAACAAAAATAGGCTAAATAAGGCTCAAAGGGGTTAATCCTACAAAACAAATGCATGGGATGAAGGCTTTTTGGCTCTGGTGATAACTACTAAACAACTTCATCTTGTTATATGTTATGCACTCAATTTTAAGTTTTGAATGAAATGGGTATGAGTTCTAATATTTGGATCTATAATGATGAAACGCCTTCTAAGTAGCAACCAAGCAAAGAATGATGAGATCATGCAATAACTTTAGAAAACAACAAATTCACAGATTATTAACTCTCCAAAGAATGTTTAGGCTCAAGTCTCACAGGGTTGTAGCGTTAGTTTGAGTTACTTCCTTCAAGCATGTTACAAAAACTGATTTTTTTTCTTTTGTGATTACATGTTAATTCGTAAACGACAACGATGACCAAGCATAAACAAAAGAGCATATCAAACTTCCATCCATGTTTGTAACTTTCTTTAACCGTCATGCAATTAAAAACCAAATCCTCATCATTGTGTTGGAAGGTACTCTAAGACACAAACACACAAAAACAACTTTAAAACGACTCTTTTTGGGTTTTTTCAAAACTTTTTTCAAATTTTTTTTCTTGAATTTTCAGATTTTCTGGTAAAGCCACATAAAAACACATCAAAACATTCTAAAAACAATGAAAAACAACCTTTGAAATGTTAGGTGGTAAAATCCTCCGAATTTTGCAACAAAAACACTTTGTTTACCCCCCCCACACTTAAACCAAACATTGTCCTCAATGTTTCAAACATAGACTCACACAAAAACAAGCAAATAACACAACTAGCAAACATGACAAATATGGCAAAGTAAAAGCAATAAAGAGTAGGGTTTAGAAACGCAAATCTGATTATGATGCTGGAGCTTCCTAGGCCCTCTTTATTTGCATGGGTTGCCTCCCAAGAAGCGCTTGCTTTAACGTCTTCCAGCCGGACGATGCCTCCAATCAAGCTTGAATAGGGCCCACGGGTTGGAGATCTACTTCCTCCACGGTCTCCTCCTCAAAAGGTGTGAAATATGGCTTCAACCGATGTCCATTAACTTTGAACTCTTGTTGCGTCTTCAAACTTTGAATTTGAACTGCCCCATGCGAAAAAACATTAGTAACAATAAAAGGTCCAATCCACTTAGAACGCAACTTACCTGGAAATAACCGAAGGCGAGAATTGAAAAGTAGCACTTTCTGCCCGAAACGTCTTGCTCCGAATCATCCTATCATGGAATGCCTTCGTTTTCTCTTTGTAAATACGAGAGTTCTCGTAACCTTCATTCCTAACTTCCTCAAGCTCGTTCAATTGAAGTTTCCTATGAAGTCCTGCGGCATCAATGTCCATATTGAAGGTTTTAATGGCCCAATGTGCTTTATGCTCTAATTCAACCGGAAGATGGCATGGTTTCCCATAAACTAGCCGAAATGGGGACATTCTGATTGGTGATTTGTAGGCCGTCTGATACGCCCATAATGCCTCATTCAAGCGCAAGCTCCAATCTTTCCGGTTTGGCCCTACGGTCTTCTCCAAAATCTGCTTGATTTCTCTATTTGAAACCTCCGCTTGTCCACTTGTTTGAGGATGATAAGGTGTTGCCACCTTATGCGTGACACCATATTTCTTGAGTAGTGATTCGATGGTCCGGTTGCAGAAATGGGAGCCCCCATCACTTATAAGTACCCGCGGCATTCCAAACCTTGCAAAAATGTTAGTCTTAACAAAATCTGCAACCACTTTAGAATCATTAGTACGGGTGACTTTTGCTTCCACCCATTTCGAAACATAATCAACCGCAAGTAGAATATACACAAAACCATGAGATGAAGGAAAAAGACCCATGAAATCTATGCCCTAAACATCAAAAATTTCAACATTAAATATGGGGTTTTGCAGCATTTGGTCCTTTGGTCCAATATTTCCAGTTCGTTGACAACGATCACATGCAATGCAAAAAGTTCTAGCATCCTTAAAAATAGTAGGCCAATAAAAACCACATTCAAGTACTTTACGTGCAGTCCTTTGAGTGCCAAAGTGACTTCCACATGCATAAGTGTGACAAAAGTTTAAAATAGACTGAATTTCAGAATCATGCACACACCTACGAATGATTTGATCAGAGCAATATTTCCATAAATAAGGATCATCCCACACATAATTTTGTGCATCATACTTAAGTTTATCCCGTTGGTTTTTATTGAACTCACTTGGAATGACTTTAGATGCTAAATAATTAACTAAATCCACATACCATGGCATACTAACCTCAATGGACATCAATTGCTCATTCGGGAATGTCTCGGGAATAGGCACAACCTCTTCTTCATGCACCAAATGGCTCAAGTGATCAGCCACAACGTTCTCACTTCCTTTCTTGTCTCGGATTTCGATATCGAACTCTTGGAGAAGAAGCATCCATCGAATAAGCCTTGGTTTAGCCTCCTTCTTCGTGAGCAAGTACTTCAACGCTGCATGATCAGTGTAAATGATTACTTTAGTACCAAGTAAATAAGAACGAAACTTATCTAAAGCAAAAACAACGGCAAGAAGTTCTTTTTCCGTTGTGGAATAGTTCAATTGAGCATCGTTCAAGGTCCGAGAGGCATAATATATGACGTGTGGCTGTTTGTCCTTCCTTTGTCCCAAAACAGCGCCTAGAGCATAGTCGGATGCATCGCACATAAGCTCGAAGGGGATGCTCCAATCTGGTGGCCGAATGATGGGGGCCGAAGTTAGCATCTCTTTGAGGTGTTTCAACCTCAATTCCCCTTTCAAAAACGATATGCCCTAAAACTATGCCTTGTTTTACCATAAAGTGACACTTTTCCCAATTTAAAACAAGGTTAGTTTCAACGCATCGTTTTAAGATTAATGTGAGATTTTCCAAGCAACCATCAAACGAATCGCCAAAGACACTAAAATCATCCATGAATACCTCAATAATCTTCTCAATAAAATCGGAAAAGATACTTACCATGCATCGTTGGAATGTGGCCGGCGCATTGCATAACCCGAATGGCATGCGACGGTAAGCAAACGTACCAAATGGGCACGTGAAGGTGGTCTTTTCTTGGTCGTTCGGAGCTATGACAATTTGATTATATCCCGAATAACCGTCAAGAAAACAATAAAAAGAATGACCGGCTAACCTTTCAAGCATTTGATCAATGAATGGCAATGGAAAGTGGTCCTTCCTTGTGGTGTTGTTGAGCTTCCTATAGTCAATGCACACTCTCCAACCTGTTTGGATACGGGTTGGCACAAGCTCATCCTCGGCATTCTTCACCACCAAGACTCCTGACTTCTTCGGGACAACTTGAACCGGTGAGACCCAACGGCTATCCGAGATTGGATAAATCACTCCACAATCGAGAAGCTTTATAATCTCCTTTTTCACAACTTCCATCATTGGAGGGTTGAGTCGGCGTTGAGCCTCTCGAGTTGGTTTAGCCCCCTCCTCTAGAAATATGCGATGCATGCATGTTGTAGGGCTAATTCCCTTAATATCGGCCAATATCCATCCAATGGTTGTTTTGTGCTCTTTCAACACGCGAATCAACTTTTCCTCCTCTAATGCCGTGAGTGATGAAGAGACAATGACGGGCAACGTCTCTTCATCTCCCAAAAATACATATTTTAAATGATCCGGCAATGGTTTAAGCTCAAGAACGGGGGCCTGAATCACAAAAGGTAACAACGTATTAGTGAAAACGGGAATTGGAATTGGGTTAGAAGGCTTACCATGATGTTGTGGCAATGATTCCAAGGTAGCCACAAGCTCGGCATGCTCCTCCTTAGGTACGGCCAAATTGGGTTTTGTGCCAAGTCCTTGTGCAATTGTCGTTTCAAGAGGATCGTCATCCAACATATCAAGATAATCCTGCGCCAATTCATCCAATACATCAATAGAAAAACAAGAATGATCATCTTTAGGAAATTTCATAGCTTCAGAAATGTTAAAGTTAATAATCTCCCCATCAAATTCCATTGTTAACGTCCCTTTGAACACATCGATCTTGGTGCGTGCTGTTTTCATGAAAGGCCTCCCAAGTAGAATCGGCAATGGGGTGACACTTGGTGAGTCCTCCATCTCCAAAACATAGAAATCCGCTGGAAATATCAAGTTATCCACCTGCATCAACACATCTTCCAAAACTCCTTTCGGATATGCATTAGAACGATCGGCTAATTGAATTATAACACCATCGTTTTTAAGTTCTCCTAAGTTCATGGATGCATATATTGAGTATGGCATGACGTTAATTGAAGCTCCTAGATCTAACATAGCATGTTCAAATTTAGTATTGCCTATAACACATGTAATTGTAAAACTACCTGGATCTTTGCATTTAGGGGGTAGTTTTCTTTGTAAAACAGCGGAAACATTCTCACTTACCTGGACCACCTCTTTGTTCGAAATTCTCCTTCTTGTTGTACATAGTTCTTTCAAAAACTTTGTGTACCTTGGTACTTGCTTAATTGCGTCAAGAAGAGGTATATTGACTTGCACTTTCCGAAATGTCTCCAAAATGTCTTTCTCGTTCTCCTCCTTCTTGGATTGCTTCAACCTGCTAGGAAAAGGCACGTTTAGTGGAATAGAACTAGAAGAATTCAGATTTGAACTTATCTTGGCCGAACTATATGGTTTGGAATTGCAAGAAAGCTGCGGCATAGGGTGTTCCACCCTTGCCGTGGGTGTAATTTGTGGTTCTTCCTCAAACAACAACTTTTCATCCTCTTTTTGACTTGAATTGGATGCTTGGGGTTCGGTTCCAACTTTTTTGCCACTCCTTAATGTAATTGCTTTGGCGGTTTCGAATCCCCCTTTTGGATTTGCAACGGTTGAACTAGGGAGTCTTCCTTGGTCTCGAAACTGTCCTACAAACTCTGCAATCTGCCCTATTTGCTTTTCCAAGTGATCCACCCTTTTAGCTTGGCTTTGCAATGCTGTGGTTTGATTCTCTTGCCCCTGAGACAAAGTGTTGAGTAATTTAAGGATTGTATCATTATCCAAGGACATACCTGAATTTGTTGGAGCAGATTGTATTTGAGTTTGATTTGGTGCGAATGGCTTTTGATAGAAACCCAGGGGTTGTTGCCGAAATGTGTTTTGTTGTTGGCCTTGTTGGGGTTCCCGCTATTTGAAATTCGGATGATCACGCCAACCGGGATTGTAGGTGTTAGAAAAGGGATCATTCCTTTGTTGGTATTGTTGCCCAAAGCCCACAGCATTGAGGGTCTCCCACCCTCCGTTCTCGATCAATTGTGGGCACTTGTCCGTAGGATGTCCTTGCATGGAACATACGCCACACGCACTTACATTTTGAACTTTTGGCCTTTCCACAACCTGAGAAAGCAACGTAGTAAGGTTAGCCATTTGATTTTGAACTTCGGTTATGGCACTTACCTCATTCACTTGGTGTTGCCGTGTGGTGCTTCTTTGGCCAACACCTTCGTATTGTTGAGCGTTCAACGCTCGATTAGCAATCAAAGTCTTTGCTACCGTGGGAGTCTTGTCCACCAAAGCTCCTCCTGCCGAAACATCTAACATTTGTCGTTCGATTGGTAGAAGTCCCTCGTAGAAGTATTGTAGAAAAAGCTCCTCCTTCATTTGATGATGTGGACAAGAAGCAACAAGAGATTTAAAACGTTCGTAATATGTAGGAAAAGACTCACCTTCTTCTTGTTGAATTCCACTTATCCTTTTTCGTAGGAGGATGACTCGAGAAGTTGGGAAAAACTTCTCCAAGAAAGCTCGTTTCATGCTCTCCCAAGATGTGACCGTTTCGGGAGCTAATTCATACAACCAATCTTTCGCCTTGTCCATGAGAGAAAAGGGAAAGGCCTTCATCATTAATATACTCCCGTCGACATTGATTGGAGTCATGCTTGAACACACCACCTCGAACTCTTTCAAGTGCTAGTTAGGCTCCTCCATGGACAACCCATGGTACTTCGGAATATGGTGTAGTAAACTTGACTTCAATTCGAACTCGGCAGTTTTGTCCGGAGCTGCCCTAGGGTATTGGATACATAGAGGTGCAGCATTATCCAATCCTGAAGCAGAAAGCTCCTTGATCGTTCGGTTGTCCGTTGCCATGTCTTCCACTTCCTCTTCAAATTCAGAAACGAACTCGGAACTTGCACTTGATTCACTAGGTTCCGGGTTCTTCCTCTTTCGTCTCAACTCTCGTTCAAAATCGTCGTCAAAGTCCAAGATGTGTTCACGAACCGGATGAGAGCTCCGAGTCATAAACTAGTACCTAAAAACAAGAAACAAAAACAAAGTAAAAATCTGGACTCAATTAAACAAATTGAAATAAAACAATCCAAGGGATTAGCAACCTTGCTAATCCCCGGCAACGGCGCCAAAATTTGATGTGAAAATTATGTTGACACACAAATTAACCCTCTTTTTATCAATTGTAGTAAGTATGTAAGTAGGGGTCGTTCTAGGCCGGGGATTAGGAGGGATTGCAAAATCACTTGAAAACTGACTCAAATACGTAAAAACAAGTTTAAAACACTAAACTAGACTCAAAGAATGCAAAACTAAACTTTAAAACACCAAAACAAACCAAAAGACTCAAAACAGCTTAAAACACTCAAAACTGCCTTAAAACCACAATCTGGGCAGTTTTGAACACTAGACACAAACTTGGACGAAAATTGGTTTTAACTTGACCTAAGACACTTAAAAACACAAACTAAAGTGATTTCTAACTACTATGACTCAACCAAGTAAAGGGGGATTGATTTTGGATGAATTTAACTTTTAAAACAAGAACTTTGAAAACAAACTTGACAAAAACGATTTTAGGTAAATTAAGATGGTGAAAGGCTAGTTAGAAGGTTCCTTCTCCACACATGAAACATATGCATACGACTCGATCTCCAATTACTCTTTCAACAAACCATGAATGACAATGCCCCAAATTAACTAGATCGACCAATTAATTCTCAGATTTCCCTAGATTCATTGAATTGAATGGGATACGCATTACAACCAAATTATTCTTATCAAGGACCCTAACTATGGAATACGCATGATAGAGACACATATCAAAGATCATTAAGTTCAATGGAAATCATAAGCATTGACGAGGCATTCATAACTATGGGATACGCATGTTACTCTTGCCTAGGATTTACTTAACACAATCGTGACTAGCGACTTTTACTACTTATGAATATAAGTTAATAACGATTAGGTGAAATTCCCTTATACTCTAGCATCAAATTCATGCATGCAAACTAAGTGTCGACCCTCAATCAACATACATAAACATGTTATCAATCAAATAGATAAGTAAACCACATTCACGATTCATGAAATCATAATTGGAAGAAATCAAGTCATATAAAACATATGATCATGGCTTTGAATTCCCCTCTAACTATAAAGAAATTAGTTCCTCATGTTCGCAAATAAACAAAGATAAATAAATATAAACATTGACATAAAGATAGAAAACACCTAGAAACGCTCCGACAATCCAACGTCTTGAATGGCATGCACGGCTCCAAGTTGTCTTCCTTGTTCTCCTTTGCAAGTCACGGCACAATGAGGGTGTGATGGATGAATGATGTAGAGAAAATATGGTAGAGGATGGTGAATGAATAGGTGCAGCAATGGGTTGTATATATAGGCTGAAAATTCACATTCCTAGGTAGCAAAGGACAAGGTTTTAAAGACCTAAACTACATAGGATAATAACATACAATCCTACAAGGAAAACAAGTCAAAAACCCAAAGGGATTGGGAGATAAGGTGCAGCACAAAGAGTGTGAAATGATAAGGCTTCTAGAAACCAAAATCCTAAAGGAAATAGGGTAGAAAATTCGGCACAAAGTTAGGGTTCTAGAAGGATCATACAAGGCAGATTTTTAGGGGTTTCTAGAAAGGTTCTAAGCACCCTATGTGTAGGATAAGGTTAAGATCTTCTAGAAATCCCATTTTAAGCATCCTAATCTAGTTAGAAACCCCCCTAATTGGCTGAAATGTGGATAGTTTAGGATAAGGATAAGATAGGATAAGATAAGGTTTATTTGGATAAGATAAGCTAAGATAAATTAGGACTCCTACATTGATTAGGAATCCTTCATGTAAGCCCTTTCCTACTTCAACTAGGAAACTTTGTATCTTCAATTCTTCAACTTCGAAACGCCTTCCTAGCTTCATCAATCCCTCAAATTCGTCCATCCTTTGTGCTTCATGTGCATGAACTCCATTTTAGCCCAATTTTGCTCCAAAATGCTCCAAATTGCATCCTTTTGCTCACTTTGTCTCTAAAACCTGAAAACACATGAAAATAGCTTAAAAGTCTACTTTAACCAAGAAAACACAACATAAATGCATTGGTTCACCATTCACTAGGCTTTGAAAGTCATGGGTTTTAGAATTGTTTTTGAATGCATGCCTACTTTAATGTGTTAATAGTTTGCATATGTGTTCAAATATTCTCACATGTTCTTAGCTAGGACAAAATTTTTCCTTCAAGTGGTATCAGAGCCTAGGTCTAGTTTATGGTGAATCCTTTTGGGTTTTGTGATTTTCATAATTTGTGATTTAAATGTTGTAAATGTTACAAGCTTTGTTCTTGCTTTGAATATAAATTTTGCTAGAAAATTTAGCATCTCAAATGTTGTAGATGTATTTCATTTAAGCATGAATATTGGAACTAAAATTTGGTGCCATGTATGTTGGGAAATTCGGCCAAATCCAAAGGGTGGTTTTTTGGGTTTATGTTTGTCTTGTGAAAATGGTTTTAAAGTGGCTTTTGGAACCCCTAAGTACCCTAGGATATTAACCCTCTTTTGTGTTGTGAAAATTTGAGTTTTAATGAGTGAAAACATTCATGGAGCTCTTATGAGTTTTCATGTGTGTTCTTCAATGTTCTTGAGTTTCTTACCAAGAACAAAAAGGTTTGGAATTTTGATTCAAAGTGTTTGGTGTTTTTCATAAAGTTTTTGTTTAATTTTGATGGGTGATGGATTATTGGTGAGGATGATAAATACTATTAATGTTTCACAAAACATTTTTCTTACAACCCATCTCATTCACCTTTATCCTCACCCACCTATTCCACTTGCATGCACCACTTGCCATTTCACACTCCTTTTTCACTCTAAAACCGGCCAACCCCAAGTGGGGGTGATTTTGGGCCTTTTATGCAATTACATAAAGTTTTGATACTTTTGTGTTTTTGTATTTTGGCCCAAAAGTTTACGTTTTTACGTTAAGGCCCAAAAACTCTAAAGGACAAATTGTTTTGTTCCTTTATTGATGTTTTTGTTATTATTAAAAATTTTGGGTTCTAGTTGTAATTACATGAAGTTGTGGACTTTTGTCTCTTTAATGAGAATTGGATTTTCATTTCAATTAGTTCCATTTAAATCAAGTCTATGAATCCGAAAACCAATTGTTTAAGTTGCTTTCTTAGTTAATGTGATTGATTAAGAAAATGGTGATTATGAACCAAAGGCCTCGATAATTGAGCTATGTGATTGGCCGCTTTACATTATGAATGTTTGGGTTTACTAGTTTAGATTTGAATGTAATTCGATTAGTTCAAATTTGTTGTAAATGGACAGAAGTCCATCAAATGTGTTGTAAAAGGGCATAAGCCCTTCTCTTTATTTCAAGTATTCCTTTTTGTTTATATGTATGCAA
>VIEB01001919.1:0-33295 GCA_006547085.1 Malus baccata | reverse complement strand
CCCCGATCAGATTATACGTCGTTGTGTGCACGATTCTGAATGTCATTCAATTTTGAGTTTTTGTCACACATATGCATGTAGAGGGCACTTTGGCACACAACACACAGCCCTTAAGGTGTTACAATGTGGATTTTATTGGCCTAGTATTTAAAGATGCTAAAACTTTTTGCTTAACATGTGATAAATGCCAACGATTGGGTGGTATTAGTGCAAAGGACCAACTGCCGCAGGTTTCTATCCTAAATGTTGAAATTTTTGATGTTTGGGGTATTGATTTTATGGGTCCTTTTCCTTCTTCGTATGGTTTTACATATATTTTGCTTGCGGTTGATTATGTGTCGAAATGGGTGGAAGCAAGGGCCACCCGGACTAATGATTCTAAAGTGGTTGCAGATTTTATTAGAACTAACATTTTTGCAAGGTTCAGAATGCCACGAGTGATCATTAGTGACGGAGGGTCACACTTTTGCAATCGGACCATTGACGCGTTATTGAGGAAATACAGTGTCACCCATAAGGTTTCTACACCTTACCATCCTCAAACTAATGGGCAAGCCGAGGTTTCCAACCGTGAGATCAAGCAAATCCTAGAGAAGACCGTTGGGCCAACGAGGAAGGATTGGAGCTTACGGTTAGATGATGCACTTTGGGCGTATCGTACGGCGTACAAAACCCCCATTGGGATGTCCCCCTTCCGGCTTGTCTATGGCAAGGCGTGCCATCTTCCGGTTGAATTGGAGCACAAAGCACTTTGGGCCATCAAGAAGTTTAACATGAACCTCGAGGAAGCAGGAAGTCAAAGGAGATTGCAATTGAATGAGCTTGATAAGATACGGCATGAGACGTACGATAATGCAAGCATTTACAAGCAAAAGACCAAAGCTTTCCATGACAACATGATCCGTGGGAAATCATTCTCAATTGGGCAGAAAGTGCTATTGTTCAATTCCCGTTTACGTTTGTTTCCCGGTAAGTTACGTTCTAAGTGGATTGGACGTTTGTTATTACTAACGTATCTTCTTATGGTGCCATCCAGATTCAAAGTCTCAAAACAGGTCATGAATTCTAAGTGAACGGACACCGTTTGAAGCCATATTATGAGAACTTTGTTGAACAAACCGTGGATGATATTTCTTTGGGTGCCGTGGGCACAAATGGAGAATGAATGGGCTTTTCGTCCGGCTGTACGACGTTAAAGAAAGCGCTACTTGGGAGGCAACCCATGCAATTCAACAAAGGAAGACCAAGGACTTACTCCAATTCCAGATTTGCGTTCCTAAACTCTTCACTTTGTTGTTTATTTCTAATCTGCCTATTTAGTTGTTTTAGTTGCTGTTTGTGTGTTTCTTTTTGTTTAGTGTGATTTTATGCTTGAAACATTGAGGACAATGTTTGATTTAAGTGTGGGGGGGTAACTAAGTGTCTTAGATGCAAATTCGTGGGATTTTACCACCCTTAACTTGGAGACTTGTTCCTTGCTGTTTTTAAGTGTTTTTTAGCAGTTTTGGTGTGTTTTGAAGTAAAAATCCGAAAATCAAATAAAAATTTGAAAAATTTGTTTTAAAAACCCAAAAAGAGTTGTTTTTGTGTGTTTGTTTGTGTCTTAGGGTACCTTCCAACACAATGATGAGGATTCGGTTTGTAATTGCATGACTGTTAAAGAGAGTGATTAACATGGATGAAAGTTTGATTTACTCTTTGTTTATGCTTAGTTGTGGTTATAACTTATGAATTCACATGCAATCATAAAGAAAAAAAAAATCAGTTTTTGTAACATGCTTGAAGGAAGGAACTCAAACTAACGCTACAACCTTGTGAGACTTGAGCCTAAACGTTTATTTGGAGAGTTAAAATCTGTGCATTCTTTGTTTTCTAAAGTCGTTGCATGATCTCATTATTCTTTGCTTGGTTGCTACTTAGAAGGCGTTTCATCATTTAGTTCCAAATGCTAGAACTCATGCCCATTTCATTCAAAGCATGTTATTGATTTGCATAACACACATTCAAGATGAAGTTGTGTAGTGACCACCACCTTAGCCAAAAAGCCATGTGCCCTATGTCATTGTGATTTGTAGGTTTTAACCCCATTGAGCCTTGTTTAGCCTTTTCTTTGTTAACCCACATTACCCTCACCTAGCCTGGATTAGGACCATCCATATCCTTGTTCTTAAAGCATAGTAAAGCATGATTCAAATTGAATTCCTTTTGATTTATGTTGGCAGAAACTAAGTGTGGGCATTCTTGGATTGCAAAAATCTGCTAGGAAATGGCACATTGGGTGGAATAATGTTAGAATTAACCAAACTTGGACTCATCTTACCTAGGGTGGACGGATTGGATGGCTTAGGGGCCATGGGTGCTTGCGGCAAAGGTGGTGCTACATTTGCCATGAGTGGACTTGGTGTCTCCTCTTCAGATTTCAACATTTCATCCTCTTTGGGACCTGATTTTGGTGGTGTAGAACCTGCCCCAACTTCTTTTCCATTCCTTAGCATGATTGCATTTGCGGTTTCAAAGCCTCCTTTTGGATTCGCAATGGTTGAACTAGGAAGCTTTCCTTGTTCTCTAAACTGCCCAACAAACTCGGCAATCTGCCCAATTTGTTTCTCAAGTTGATCCACCCTTTTGTCTTGGATTTGCATAGCCTTAGCTTGATCTTCCTGTCCATTTGACAACTTAGTTAGTATCTTAAGAAGTGCATCATTGTCAAGAGACGTACCTGAGGCATTTGGGCCGGATTGGGCTTGGTTTTGATTGGGTGTGTACGGCTTGGTGAAGAACCCCGGGGGTTGTTGCCTAAAGCCTCCTTGGTTTTGAGGTTGTTGGGGCTCCCTCCACTTGAAATTTGGGTGGTCTCTCCAACCGGGATTATATGTGTTTGAATATGGATCGTTCCTTGGTTGGTTTTGACCTTGAAACCCAATTGCATGGGCGCTTTCCCATCCACCATTTTCAATCAACTGTGGACACTTTTCAGAGACATGTCCTTGGATGGAACATACGCCACATACAATTGGTCCTTGCATCTTCATGCCCTCGGCCATCTGAGACACAATAGAAGTAAGATTAGCCAATTGTGAATGAATATCGGAAGTTGAACTTACCTCATGTACTTGGTGCCGTGGGGGTCCTCTTTGGCCTACACCCTCGTACTGTTGAGCGTTCAACGCTCTATTAGCAATCAAGACCTTAGCAGCCATGGGTGTTTTGTCTACCAATGCTCCTCCCGCCGAAGCATCGAGCATTTGACGTTCTAGAGGTAAGAGACCCTCGTAGAAATATTGCAAGAGCAACTCCTCCTTCATCTGATGCTGTGGACAAGAAGCAACAAGTGATTTAAATCGTTCATAATATGTAGGAAAAGACTCACCTTCTTCTTGCTGGATTCCGCTTATCTTTTTGCGTAGGAGGATGATACGAGAAGTTGGAAAGAACTTCTCCAAGAACGCTCTCTTCATACTCTCCCATGATGTGACAGTGCCGGGAGCTAACTCATATAACCAATCCTTGGCTTTATCCATCAAAGAGAATGGAAAAGCCTTCATCTTCAATATATTTCCGTCAACATTGACGGGAGTCATACTAGAGCAAACTACTTCAAATTCTTTCAAATGTTTGTTAGGATCTTCCATGGACAAGCCATGGTATTTAGGAATATGATGAAGTAAACTTGACTTTAATTCAAACTCATCCGTCTTACCTTGGGCAGCCCTAGGGTATTGAATGCACAAGGGTGTGGCATTATCCAAACCTGAGGCGGAAAGCTCCTTGAGTGTACGGTTATCCCCCGCCATGCCTTGGACTTCTTCAAATATTCCTGCCGTGGCCTCCTCCTCCTCTTCTTGTACGTCTTCTTCAAGGTCAGATTCGGAAGTCGGTGGATGGTGTTCTTGCTGGCTTCTAGCTCTTCTCAACTTCCTCTCAAAATCGTCGTCAAACTCCAAGATGTTTGCACGAATCGTTTGAGAGCTTCTAGTCATACATTAGTACCTAAGAAACAAGAAACAAAATTAGGTCAGAACTTAAACAAAATCAGCAACAAAGTGAAATACAAGAAACAAAAACAATCCAAGGGATTAGCAAAATTGCTAATCCCCGGCAACGGCGCCAAAATTTGATATGATATTTTACTAGCACACAAATTAAACCCTCTTTTGTCAAATTGTAGTAAAGATGTAAGTAGGGATCGTTCTAAACCGGGGATTAGGAGGGATTGCTAAACACTTGGAAACTGACTTAAAAACTTAAAAACGAAGTTTAAAACACTAAACTAGACTCAAAGAATACAAAACTAAAAGTTAAAACACTTAAACAAACCTAAAAACTAAAACAGCAACTAGAAGGCTCAAAACTGCCTAAAAACCACTTTCTGGGCAGTTTTGAGCACCTACACTAATTTGGACGAAATTTGATTTCCTAATGACCTAAAACACCTAAAAACATATTCTAAGACAAGTTCTAAGTAAAATGACTCAAAGAAATAAGGTGGGATTTGATTTGGACGAAAATAGATTAAATGGCAGATTATAAAAGAAACAGATTGTAAAACAAATTTTGATGAAAAGAATGGATAAAAGGCTAGTTAGGAGGTTCTTCTCCACACATGTCACACTTGCAAGCAAAACGATTTTCAGTTGTTCTTCCGATAAACTATGAATACTCAACGCCCCAAATTAACCGTGAATTGCACTAATTAACCCTCAGTTTTTCCACAAGTTATTAAGTTGGATGATTGCATACGACAACCCAAAACATTCCCTACAAGTTCCCTACATGAATTGCATAATAGAGATACAAGCAAGAATCATTACGTTCTATGAAAAACATAAGCATTGACGAAGCATTCGTTACTATGAATTGCATGAAACTTATGCTAAGAATTCATTCAACGCGATCGGTTTCAAGCGACCTTCACTACTTGTGATTATAAGATTGTAACTATTAGGTGAAACTCCCTCATAATCTAGCATCATATTCATGCATGAAAACTAAGCGTGCACTCTCAATCAACATACACAAATAAATTATCAATCAAATAGATGAACGAATTGAATCCATAACTTATGAAATAACAACTGAATGTAATCGAATCAAATTGCAAGCATGTACATGGTTTCGAATCACCCCCCAACTAAGGGGGTTTAGTTCCTCATACTCACAACAATAAGTTTATTTAATTGAAACATCAAAGACATAAGAAAGATTACACCTAAAATGCCAAGAAGTCCACTTTGAATTTCTGCACAGAAAGTCCTCTTTCTTCTTCTCCTTGCTGCGGCAATGAGGGTCTAGGGCTGTTTGGGTGTGATTTTGGTTTAGGGATCGAATTGGGATGATAGGGTGGTGCGGCAAGGGTAAGGGAGGTGTATGGTGGCTCGGCAATGTGGTGAAAGGTTGCTGGAATGGATGGTTGGTTGCGGCAAGGGAGGATTTTGGTGATGGTGGCTGCGGCAAGGAGAGGGGAAAAGGGTTGAGTGATTTTCTGATTTTTAGAATGAAGGATGTGTGCGGCTAGGGGATGGGGGACTAGGGTTTTAGACTAATTTCTGAATATGGAGAGTGAATGATTCGGCTGCAAGCATTAGGAGCAAATATATAGGCCTTTCAAAACCCTAATGAAATCAGATTTTTAACAATGGGCTAGGGTTAGGTGCGGCTTGGGTTTAGGAGAAATGGGCTAGGGTTTAACATGGCAGATTTTAGGTAATTAGGCCCTAGGGTTCGGCATGGGTTGAAGGTCCACAAGGAAATTTGGGTTTAGGTCATCTAAAAGCCCAACGCCGAGAATAGAAACTCTCCAAATTGGAAACCTCCAAGAATAGAAACTTCCAACTTTAGAAACTTTGGTTACCAATTCCGATTTAGGAAAGATCGGCCCAAAATGGAAACTTTTAGGCTTAGCTTTCCTACTTCAAGTAGGACACCTCGAATCTTTCAACTCTTCAATTCCGTCCCAACCTTGTGTTCAAAGCATGTCCTTTTCAATCCAAGCTCACGTTTCGCTCCAAAAGCTCCAACTTGCATCATTTCGTGTAATACGTCCTTTAACCCTGAAAACACATGAAAGTAGCTTAAAAGACTACTTTAACGACGAAAACATAACAAGAATGCATAAGAACTAGCTAACTAAGGCGCATAAATATGCTCCTATCATAGCTTATGAATTCATATGCAATCATAAAGGAAAAATCAGTTTTTGTAACATGCTTGAAGGAAGAACTCAAATTAACGCTACAACCTTGTGAGACTTGAGCCTAAACGTTTATTTGGAGAGTTAAAATCTGTGCATTATTGTTTTCTAAAGTCGTTGCATGATCTCATTATTCTTTGCTTGGTTACTACTTAGAAGGCGTTTCATCATTTAGTTCCAGATGCTAGAACTCATGCCCATTTCATTCAAAGCATGTTATTGATTTGCATAACACATATTCAAGATGAAGTTGTGTAGTGAGCACCACCGAAGCCAAATTGCCGTGTATCCTACTTCATTATATGTTTAAGTTAACCCCATTGTGCCTTGTTAGCCTACATTCTTTGTTAACCCACGTTATGCTCACCTAGCCTAGATTAGGACCATCCATACCCTTGTTCTTGAAGCATAGTAAAGCATGATTCAAATTGAATTCCTTTTGATTAATGTATGGCAGAAAGCAAGTGTGGGGGAAGACATTCCAGTGAATTTGTGTGCCATAGGCACGGCTTTGAAAGAAAGAAAAACAAAACAAAAAAAAATAAAGTGTGAAAAGTATGAAAAAAAGAGTTGAAAAGATGTGAAAAAGAGTTCTAAAGTATTGGTTATTGAAGAAATGGTCCAAAACATTGAATTCGACCCTAAGTGTTGCTTAAATCTTCCCTTTGTGTTAAAAGTTGATTTCTGCATTCTAAAGTGAATTCTAAAGTCTCAATTTCATTACTTTGCTTGCTATTGCTTTAAGAACGTTTGTTATCCCTATTCTTCATTTGTTAACCAATACCCCAAGCCCCATTACAACCCTTGACTTCAATCTTGAGTGTTATATGTTTCAATTTGTGGACTTTGAATTTGGTATGAGCATATGGTGTCACTGGTTCTCGCATCTAAGTAGTAGCATTCCATTCATCAGATCATATCTAAGCATGCTTATTAACTCTAGACACGCACAAACACAAATTTGGACGAAATTGGTTTACCACTTGAATCAAAACACTTATAAACACAAACTAAAGTGATTACTAACTAATATAACACTTTGAAACAAATGGGAGATTGGTTCTTGACGAGATTTAACACTAAACAAAAACTTTTAAAAACTAGCAGATTGTAAAACGAGATTGATTAAATTGAATGGATGAGAAGCTAGCTAAGGGGTTCTTCTCCACACATGTTATACTTGCATACAAAATGATTTCCAATTGCTCTTCGACACACCATGAATTCCCAACACCCCAGATTAACTGTGAATTGCACTAATTAACCCTCAGATTTCCCTAAAGTTATTGAATTGGATGAATTGCATACGACAACCCAAATCATTCCTCACAAGTCCCCTACATGAATTGCATAATAGAGATACAAGCAAGAATCATTAAGTTCTATGAAAACCATAAGCATTGGCGAGGCACTTGTTAATATGAATTGCATGAAACTTATGCCAAGTCAGCAAGGGAATGTCTTCCACGGCATGCTCCTCAAAATGCTCATAATAGGGCTTCAATCGATGGCCATTCACCTTGAATTCATGTCCCGTTTTCAAGCTTTGGATCTGGACTGCACCATGAACAAAAACATTAGTAATAACAAACGGTCCAATCCACTTAGAACATAACTTACTGGGAAATAACTGTAGACGAGAATTGAACAATAGCACTTTCTGCCCTACGGAGAATGTTTTGCCTCGAACCATCTTATCATGGAAAACTTTGGTCTTCTCCTTGTAAATGCTAGCATTCTCGTACGCTTCATGCCTTATCTCATCAAGTTCATTTAGTTGCAACTTCCTATGACTCCCTGCGGCATTTAGGTCCATATTGATCTTCTTAACGGCCCAATGAGCTTTGTGTTCCAATTCAACAGGGAGATGGCACGGCTTGCCATAGATGAGCCGAAATGGGGACATTCCAATGGGTGTCTTGTACGCCGTACAATATGCCCAAAGTGCATAATCTAACCGTAAGCTCCAATCCTTCCTTGTAGGCCCGACGGTCTTCTCTAGAATTTGTTTGATCTCACGGTTGGAAGCCTTGGCTTGGCCATTTGTTTGAGGATGGTAAGGTGTAGAAACCCTATGGTTGACATTGTATTTCCTCAATAACGCCTCTATGGTCCGGTTGCAAAAGTGCGATCCTCCATCACTTATGATGACACGTGGCATGCCAAACCTTGCAAAAATGTTAGTTCTAATAAAATCTGCAACCACTTTAGAGTCATTAGTCCGAGTGGCTTTAGCTTCCACCCACTTCGACACATAATCAACCGCAAGCAAAATATACATGAAACCATACGAGAAAGGAAAAGGACCCATAAAATCAATTCCCCAAACATCAAAAATTTCAACATTAAGGATAGAAACTTGCGGCATTTGATCCCTAGCACCTATGTTACCCATTCTTTGGCATTTATCACATGTTAAGCAAAAAGTTCTAGCATCCTTAAAGATACTAGGCCAATAGAACCCACATTGTAACACCTTAAGTGTTGTTCTTTGTGTGCCAAAGTGACCACCACATGCATATGTGTGACAAAAACTTAAAATTGAACGAAATTCAGAATCATGCACACATCGACGTACAATCTGATCCGGGCAAAATTTCAACAAATATGGATCATCCCACACATAAAACCGTGCTTGGAATTTGTTTTGACACCAAAAAGTTCACCAAATCTGCATACCAAGGCTCACTAACCTTTATGGACATCAATTGTTCATCGGGGAATGTCTCGACAATGGGTAGGGAGTCCTCATTATGCACCATGCGGCTAAGGTGGTCAGCCACCACGTTCTCACTTCCCTTCTTGTCACGAATCTCAATATCGAACTCTTGAAGTAGCAACATCCAACGAATTAGCCGCGGTTTGGCTTCCTTTTTAGTGAGCACATCACACATAAGCTCGAACGGTAGGCTCCAATCCGGTGGGACAATGATTGGTGCCGTAGTGAGTAGGTCCTTGAGATGGTTGAATGCTTGCTCACACGCCTCGTTGAACTCAAACGATACTTCCTTTTGTAGGAGACGGCTTAGAGGTTGTGCAATCTTGGAAAAGTCCTTTATAAATCGTCGATAGAATCCTGCATGACCAAGAAAAGAACGAACCTCTCTCACCGAAGTAGGTGAGGGTAAGTAGCGTACAAGATCTATTTTAGACTTATCAACTTCAATTCCTTTTTCTGAGATTATATGACCCAAAACAATACCTTGTTTAACCATAAAATGGCATTTCTCCCAATTTAACACAAGGTTTGTTTCAACACAACGTTTCAAGATTAAAGTGAGATTATCTAAGCAATTATCAAATGAACTACCAAACACACTAAAATCATCCATGAATATCTCAATAATCCTTTCAACATAATCAGAAAATATGCTAACCATACACCTTTGAAACGTGGCAGGAGCATTGCACAAACCGAATGGCATGCGTTGATATGCAAACGTTCCAAAGGGACAAGTAAAAGTGGTCCTTTCTTGATCATCCGGGGCAATGACAATTTGATTATAACCAGAGTATCCATCAAGAAAGCAATAAAAGGAATGACCCGCTAACCTTTCAAGCATTTGATCTAGGAACGGCAATGGGAAATGATCCTTCCTTGTGGTGGCGTTTAGCTTCCTATAATCAATGCATACTCGCCAACCGGTTTGGATTCATGTGGGTACAAGCTCATTCTCCGCATTCTCTACAACTGTCACTCCAGATTTGTTGGGCACGCATTGAATAGGTGCAACCCAACGGCTATCGGAGATAGGATAGATCACTCCACAATCAAGGAGTTTGATTATCTCCTTTTTCACAACTTCCATCATTGGAGGGTTGAGACGGCGTTGAGCCTCTCTAGTTGGTTTGGCCCCCTCCTCAAGAAGTGTGTGATGCATCCATGCTGTAGGACTTATACCTTTGATATCGGCCAAGGTCCAACCTAGGGCAGATTTGAACTCCTTCAACACACGCACTAGTTTCTCCTCTTCTTGTGCCGTGAGGGATGAGGAAATGATGGCAGGTAGGGTCTCGTTTTCTCCCAAGAAAATGTACTTCAAATGGCTTGGTAATGGTTTGAGTTCAAGGACAAGTGCCTGAATTATTGACGGAAGCAACTTGTAAGTCGAAATGGGAATTGAATCGAAGTTAGGAGACTTACCACCATGCTTAGGTAATGACTCAAGGGCAGCAACCAACTCAATGAATTCCTCACTAGAAGCCACGGCATGGAATGATTCATGTGGGCCGTGGGTATGCATAGGGTCTCCATCCATGGTTTTGAGTTCCATGCCTCTTGTAATGACTTTTTCAAGCACATCGTCATTCAAATCTTCAAGATATCCCTGCGCCAAAGATTCAATTATAACAATAGAGAAACATGAATGGTCCTCACTAGGGTACTTAATAGAATCTGAAAGATTGAAATTAACAACTTCCCCATCAAATTCCATGGACAAAGTTCCATTAAACACGTCAATTTTAGTCTGGGCCGTCTTCATGAATGGCCTTCCAAGGAGGATGGGCAATGAAGGGGTATGGTCCGATTGATCCATTTTGAGAACATAGAAATCCGCCGGCATTTTCCAAAACTCTCTTTGGATAGGCGTTACATCTATCGGCCAATTGTATGATTACACCATCATTTTTCAACACTCCTAAATTCATAGATGCATAAATTGAGTATGGCATAACATTTATAGAAGCACCTAAATCTAACATGGCAGATTCAAAGCGAGTGTTTCCAATGACACAAGGAATTGTAAAACTACCCGGATCTTTGCATTTGGGGGGTAGTTTGCGTTGCAAGATGGCGGATACATTTTCACCTACCTTGACAACCTCCTTGGTCGACATCCTCTTCCTAGTGGTGCACAATTCCTTTAGAAACTTGGCATATCTCGGGACTTGCTTGATTGCATCCAAAAGGGGTATGTTGACTTGAACTTTCCTAAATGTCTCAAGGATGTCCCTTTCAGCTTCCTCCTTCTTTGTGTGTATAAACCTACTAGGAAAAGGGACATTTGAAGGAAAAACATTAGTAGGAAGTGAATTTGACACATTCTTACCCTTATTGGCCGAATTGGACAGATTTAGGCCTATGGAAGCTTGCGGCAAAGGTGTGTGATGTGAAAATTAACTTGACACACAAATTAAACCCTATTTGTGACAATTGTAGTAATGATGTAAGTAGGGATCGTTCTAATCGGGGATTAACTAGGGGTGCTAATCTAATACAAATCGACTTAGAAACACAAAAACTAAACTTAAAGACTCTAATTAGACTACTAAGATTCAAAACAGATTTGAAACACTCAAATCTGCCCAAAACTGACTAAAACAAGTTAATTGACTCAAACAGCAACTAAGACAAGATTTGGACGAATTTGACAAAACTTATGACTCAAAATACTTAAAAACACCAAAGAGGACAGATTATGAAGACTCAAACTTAACAAAATATGGGGGAATTGTGTTTGGACGAATTTGAACTAAATGCACAGATTGTAAATTAAAACAGATTGTAAACTAAATGTGATGAATCAATGGGTGATGGAATGGCTAAGGGGTTCTTCTCCACACATGAAATTTATGCAACGTAAATCGATTTCCAGTTATCAATTCAATAAATTATGAACCTCGACACTCCAAGTTAATTAGGTTCGCTTAAATTAACTTTCAGATTTCCCTAGAATCATTGAATTGGATGAATATGCATCGCAAACAAATTATTCCTAACAAGTTCTCTATATGAACAGCATGATAAAGATACAAGTTAGAATCATTAAGTTCTTTGGAAATCATAAGCATCGACAAGGCAATTGTAACTATGAAAAGCATGATACTCCTGCCATGAATCTACTTAACACGATCGTGACTAGCGATCTTCACTACTTGCGAATATAAATTCATAACGATTAGGTGAAACAAACTTATATTCTAGCACCAAATTCCAGCATGCAAATCAAGTGTGCACTCTCAATCAACATACAAGAATAAGTTTTGAATTAAACGGTTAAGCAAATTGTATTCACGACTTATGAAACGATAACTGGAAGTAATCAACTTATTTCACATAAATAAACATGGTTTCGAATACACCCTTAGCCAAAACGAATTTAGCCAATCATACTCAATGAAAAACAAAGATTACAAGAAGTAGACATTGAAATATAAGATAGAATACACCTAAAATTGTTCAACAACTCAGATTGAAGAGCCAAACAACTTTGTGAACTGTCTCCTTCTCTTCCCCTTGCGGCAGATTGGGATGGTGTGGTTTCTGGGCTGTTTTTGTGATGTAGAATGGATTATGGATGGTATAGAGGCACAGCAAGGCTTGGGGATGGTGTGTGGGTGTTGTGTGGAAGGTGTGGATATGAAGAATGGTGGTGGAAATCGGCAGAGATGGAGGAGGAATGGTTTCTGAGGTTGTGGATGGGTTTTGACGAATTTGGGAGAGTGTGTGGCTGAATGGACTCCTATGTGGCTGCAACAAGGAGGTTTATTTAAAGGAAAACAGAAATTAAAACCCTAGGTTCATTAGGAAATCAGAAGTTAAGTCTAAGGATTCTAGAATTAGGAAATAAAATCAGAAACTTAAAGGAAATAGCAAGGGAAATTCGGCTAGGGTTTAAAACACAAAAGGAAAGTGTTTTAAAGCCTAGAATCAGGAAATAAATAAAAAACTTAAAGGAAATAGCAAGGGAAATTCGGCTAGGGTTTAAAAGGTGCAAGAAATGTGTATTTGATGTCCTAGAATGCTTAGGAAGTCTTCATAATTGCTGGAACTTTTAGGGACATTTAGGAAAAATCAAACCAAAGTAGGAAACTTTGGCTTAACTTTCCTATTTCAAGTAGGAATCCTTGTTGGAGTAGGAATCCTTGTTCTTCTAGGAATCCTCATGTGATTAGGAATCCATCTTCAATTAGGAATCCTTCGTTGATTAGGAATCCTTCGTCGATTAGGAATCCTCCTTCATGTAAGCACTTTCCTACTTCAACTAGGAAACCTTGTTCAAGTAAGAATCATCATCTTCAAGTCCTCAAATTCATCCAAACCTTGGCTCCAATTATGTGATAATCATTCCAAGCCCAATTTTGCTCCAAAAAGCTCCAAAATGCATCTTCTTGCATCCTTTGGCCTTAAAACCTGAAAACACATAAAACTAGCTAACTAAGAAAACACCATGGAAATGCATAAGAACTAGCTAACTAAGGCGCATAAATATGCTCCTATCAGTGTGTTCACCTTTGCCGTGGGTGGGCTTGTGTCCTCCTCTTCAAATTGTAGTTTTTCATCTTCTTTGAGACCTGATGTAGATGGTTTAAAACCTGCCCCAACTTCTTTTCCACTTCTCAACAATATGGCTTTTGCACTTTCGAAACCTCCTTTTGGATTTGGAATGGTAGAACTAGGGAGTTGACCTGGGTCCCGAAATTTGCTCACACAGTCTGCAATCTGCCCAATTTGTTTCTCCAATTGATCCACCCTTTTGTCTTGGCTTTGCATAGCTTTGGTTTGATTTTCTTGCCCTTGAGACAAGTTAGTTAGTAACTTAAGGAGTGTATCATTGTCTAGAGATGTACCTGAAGCATTTGGGGCAGATTGTTGTGGAACATGTGGGGGTGCGTATGGCTTGGTGAAAAACCCTGGGGGTTGTTGCCTAAAGCCTCCTTGTTGTTGGGGTTGTTAGGCCTCCCTCCACTTGAAGTTTGGATGGTCTCTCTAACCTGGATTATATGTGTTTGAATATGGATCGTTCCTCGGTTGGTTTTGGCCTAGAAATCCAATTGCGTTAGCGCTCTCCCATCCACCATTCTTAATGAGTTGAGGGCACTTTTCCGAGGCATGTCCTTGGATAGAACATACACCACACACCATTGGCCCTTGCATCCTCATTCCTTCGGCCATCTGAGACACAATGGAAGTAAGATTAGCTAATTGTGAATGAATGTCGGATGTGGAACTTACCTCATGCACTTGTTGTCGTGGGGGTCCTCTTTGGCCAACACCCTCGTATTGTTGAGCGTTCAATGCTCGATTAGCAATCAAGATCTTGGCAGCCATGGGTGTTTTGTCCACCAATGCTCCACCCGTCGAGGCATCGAGCATTTGACGTTCAATTGGTAGGAGCCCCTTGTAAAAGTATTGTAGAAGTAACTCCTCCTTCATCTGATGCTGTGGACAAGAAGCAACAAGTGATTTAAAACGTTCATAATAAGTAGGAAAAGACTCACCTTCATCTTGCTGAATTCCACTTATCCTTTTACGTAGAAGAATGATTCGAGAAGTTGGGAAAAACTTCTCCAAAAACGCCCTCTTCATACTTTCCAAAGACGTAACAGTTCCGGGAGCTAACTCGTATAACCAATCCTTGGCTTTATCCATTAAAGAGAATGGAAAAGCCTTCATCTTCAAAATACTTCCGTCGACGTTAACCGGAGTCATGCTTGAACACACCACTTCAAATTCTTTCAAATGCTTGTTCGGCTCCTCTATGGACAGCCCATGGTATTTTGGAATGTGGTGGAGCAAACTTGACTTTAACTCGAACTCTTCGGTCTTACCTTGTGCAGCCGTGGGATATTGGATACACAAAGGTGCGGCATTATGTAATCCCGAACAGGCGAGCTCCTTGAGTGTTCGGTTGTCCATGGCCATGCTTTGAACTTCTTCACCCACTTGTGCCGTGGGTATCTCCTCCTCTTCAAGTGGATGTTCTTCAAACTCAGGGTCAGGAATAGGTTGGTTACGATCTTGCTGATTCTTATTCCTTCTCAAAGTCCTCTCAAAATCATCGTCAAAATCCAAGATATGCTCACGAATCGGATGAGAACTTCGAGTCATAAACTAGTACCTAAATCAAGAGAACAACAAGGTCAGTAACTAGTAAAAACACACGGAAATAAACAAAAAGAAATAACAAGGGATTAGCAAAGTTGCTAATCCCCGGCAACGGCGCCAAAAATTTGATGCGAAATATATAAGCACACAAATTAAACCTTCTTTTTATCAATTGTAGCAAGTATGTAAGTAGGGATCGTTCTAGGCCGGGGATTAGGAGACATTGCCAAATCACTTGAAAACTGACTCAAAACTTAAAAACACTAAACTAGACTCAAAGAATGCAAAACTAAAGTTTAAAACACTAAGAAAAACAAAAGGATTCAAAACAGCAACCAAAAGACTCAAAACTGCCTTATAAACACTTTCTGGGCAGTTTTGAGCACAAACACATATTTGGACGAAATTGGTTTACCACTTGAATCAAAACACTTGAAAACACAAACTAAAGTGATTACTAACTAATATAACACTTTGAAACAAATGGGAGATTGGTTCTTGACGAGATTTAACACTAAACAAAAACTTTTAAAAACTAGCAAATTGTAAAACGAGATTGATTAAATTGAATGGATGAGAAGCTAGCTAACGGGTTCTTCTCCACACATGTTATACTTGCATACAAAATGATTTCCAATTGCTCTTCTGATATGATATTTAGCACACAAATTAAACCCTCTTTTTGTCAAATTGTAGTAAAGATGTAAGTAGGGATCGTTCTAAACCGGGGATTAGGAGGGATTGCTAAACACTTGGAAACTGACTTAAAAACTCAAAAACAAAGTTTAAAACACTAAACTGAACTCAAAGAATGCAAAACTAAAGGTTAAAACACTTAAACAAACATAAAACCCAAAACAGCAACTAGAAGACTCAAAACTGCCTAAAAACCACTTTCTGGGCGGTTTTGAGCACCTACACTAATTTGGACGAAATTGGTTGAAAACTTGAATCAAAACACTTAGAAACACAAATCAAAACACTTTCTAACTAATCTAAGACTTCAAATTAAAGGGGGATTTGTTTTGGACGAAAATTTAACACAAAACAGAAACTTTAAACTAAACAGATTGTAGAACGTTTTTGGATGAAAAGGATGGATAAAACGCTAGTTAGGAGGTTCTTCTCCACACATGTCACACTTGCAAACAAAACGATTTTCAGTTGTTCTTCCAATGAATTATAAATACTCAACGCCCCAAATTAACCGTGAATTGCACTAATTAACCCTCAGTTTTTCCACAAGTTATTAAGTTGGATGATTGCATACGACAACCCAACACATTCCCTACAAGTTCCCTACATTAATTGCATAATAGAGATACAAGCAAGAATCATTAAGTTCTATGAAAAACATAAGCATTGACGAAGCATTCGTTACTATGAATTGCATGAAACTTATGCTAAGAATTCATTCAACGCGATCGTTTTCAAGCGATCTTCACTACTTGTGATTATAAGATTGTAACTATTAGGTGAAACTCCCCCCCCCTAACCAAGGGGGGGTTTAGTTCCTCATACTCACAACACAAAGAATATCAAAATTAAACATGGAATTCAAAGGAAAGACAACACCTAAAACGTTCCAGCAATCCTCAATTGAATGGCATGAACGTCCCAAGCTCCTCTCCTCCTCTTGGCTGCGGCACAAAGACTAGAGACAGGTTCTAGGGGTTATTTGGATGGATGAGTAGGTAAGGAATGATATGGTAGTGTTTAGGGGACATGGGGGTTGCGGAAAAATGTGAAAATATGGCAGATTGGTGAAGGAAGGCTGCGGCAAGGGGGCTGAATGTGTTTAAACGAATTTCTGAATTGTGGAGGGGGTGATATCTGCCAAAGGATGTAAAAACACATATATATAGGCACCTAAAACCCTAAAGAAATCAGGTTAGACAATGGGCTAGGGTTTAGGTGCGGCTAGGGTTGAAAATCCACAAGGAATTAGGTTAAACAATCAGATTTTTGCATGGGAAAAAACCTAGGGTGCGGCTGCTTAAGTGGGCTAGGGTTAGGGTTTGTAGATAGGGCTTCTAGAATGCCCAAAACCAAGAAGAAATAAGCCCAACCCACGGCAAGGATGAGAAAATGTTCTAGAACCACTCTTCGTGTATTTCAACGCTTAGGAACCTTCTAATGTTGCTAAAACGCAAGGCCATTTAGGTTTAGGAAAGATCAACCCAAAATGGAAACTTTTAGTCTTAGCTTTCCTACTTCAAGTAGGAAACCTCGTTTGAGTAGGAATCTTTGTTCTTCTCGGAATCCATCTTCAACTAGGACTCTTCCTCGGACTAGGAATCCATCTTCAACTAGGACTCTTCAAATCTTCAAATCTTCAATTTCATCCAAACCTTGTGTTCCAAGCATGTACTCTTCAATCCAAGCTCACTTTTTGCAGCTCCATTTTGCTTCTTTTTGCACACTTTGACCTTAGAACTTGAAAACACACAAAAGTGACTTTAAACACTAAAATAGCTAAGTAAACACAACTTAAATGCACGAGAACAAGCCAATTAAGTCGCATAAATATGCTCCTATCAAATTCCCCCACACTTAGCTTTTGCTAGTCCTCGAGCAAAACAAACAAAAGAAAGGAAACAAAACAAAACCTAACCCTTCCAACGTTTGCCTCAGGGATTTCCAAAAAACCTAAACCTTCCAACGTTTGCCTCAAGGATTTCCAATGCACATTACATGTTTAAAGATTGTATCCCCACAGATTTGAGTCATCTTTACACAAGCACATACTTAATTAAAGCCACTACTCACTAGTTCACAAGTAATCAATTAAAACAATGCTTTGAATGTAGTAACATGCCTTAGAGAATTCCCTCAATTCCTTACAAGATATACACTCTATTTTCACTCAGATTTTCTAACTACACACCCTACACTAGTCATATGTGAGAAGATTGATGTAGATATGAAAACGAACGCTCACATATATGTATCACAAAGAACGCAATTTCTAGAGTTAAGAAGCATGTTTAGATATGATCTCATGAATGGAATGCTACTACTTAGATGCGAGAACCAGTGACACCATATGCTCATACCAAATTCAAACTCCACAAATTGAAACACATAACACTCAATTTTTTTCTTCATATTTTTTTTTCTTTTTCTTTTCTTTTTTTTTTCTTTTTCCACGAATTTTTTTTTTTCTTTTCTTTTCTTTTCACACGTGCCTATGGCACACAAAATCACAAAAGAAATACTTCCCCCACACTTGTTTTCTGCCAACATAGATCAAAAGGAATTCAATACGAATCATGCTTTACTATGCTTTACGAACAAGGGTATGGATGGTCCTAAACTAGGTTAGGTGAGGAAAACATGGGTTAACAAAGAATAGGCTAACAAGGCTCAACGGGGTTACAACCTACAAATCACAATGACATAGGGCACACGGCTTTTTGGCTAAGGTGGTGGTCACTACACAACTTCATCTTGAATATGTGTTATGCAAATCAATAACATGCTTTGAATGAAATGGGCATGAGTTCTAGCATTTGGAACTAAATGATGAAACGCCTTCTAAGTAGCAACCAAGCAAAGAATAATGAGATCATGCAACGACTTTAGAAAACAAAGAATGCACAGATTTTAACTCTCCAAATAAACGTTTAGGCTCAAGTCTCACAAGGTTGTAGCGTTAGTTTGAGTTCCTTCCTTCAAGCATGTTACAAAAACTGATTTTTTTCTTTATGATTGCATGTGAATTCCATGTTACAAAAACTAATTTTTTCCTTTATGATTGCATGTGAATTCATAAGTTATAACCACAACTAAGCATAAACAAAGAGTAAAACAAACTTTCATCCATGTTAATCACTCTCTTTAACAGCCATGTCATTACAAACCGAATCCTCATCATTGTGTTGGAAGTTACCCTAAGACACAAACAAACATACAAAAACAACTCTTTTTGGGTTTTTAAAACAAATTTTTCAAATTTTTATGGAATTTTCGGATTTTTAGAACAACCTATACTAAAACACACCAAAACTGCTCAAAAACACTTAAAAACAGCAAGGAACAAGTCTCCAAGTTAAGGGTGATAAAATCCCACGAATTTGCATCTAAAACACTTAGTTACCCCCCCACACTTAAATCAAACATTGTCCTCAATGTTTCAAGCATAAGATCACACTAAACAAAAAGAAACACACAAACAGCAAGTAAAACAACTAAATAGGCAGAATTGAAATAAACAACAAAGTGAAGAGTTTAGGAACGCAAATCTGGAATTGGAGTGATTCCTTGGGCTTCCTTTGTTGAATTGCATGGGTTGCCTCCCAAGTAGCGCTTTCTTTTACGTCTTGCAGCCGGACGAAGAACACAATCATTCCCCATTGAAGCCCACGGCAAGGAGTGGGATCTCCTCCACAACCTGCCCCACCGCACTCTCATACATTGCATCTTTGAACGGTAATGGATAGTGATGTTGGTTGATGGGTGCGTTGTGTTGCCTATGGTTCATGTACATGTGCCCACCATCGGGGCTTTGCTTGGGTACCTGCACCATAGAAGGGAACCACCTATCAACTTTAATGGGAATTGGATTGGGATTAGGTGGCTTACCTATGTGATGTGATGAAGTGGAAGCAAGGTAAACGTTCTTCCCCATGGTGCTTTCGGCCAATTTGAGCACTTTGAGGGCAGTGGCCGTATGGTCCTTGTTCTCCATTCCAATTCCCTCATCTTGCATGGTTCTTGAAGCAACCTTTGTGTTAGGGGCTGAATGATCCATCCCTATCTTTTCTATTGTATCCATAACACAACAAGAACGAACAACGTTAGGAGTCTCAATGGATTCATAAATTTTAAAACAAATCATATCACCACCAAATGCCATAGTTACTTCTCCTTTGGCCACATCAATCTTCGTTTGAGCCGTTTTCATAAATGGCCTTCCAAGGAGGATGGGCAATGAAAGGGCATGGTCTGATTCATCCATTTCGAGGACATAGAAATCCGCCGGGAAGACCAAATGATTAACCTGCACAAGAACATCTTCCAAAACTCCCTTTGGATAGGCGTTAGATCTATCGGCCAATTGTATTATTACCCCATCATTTTTAAGTGCTCCTAGATTCATAGATGCATAAACAGAATATGGCATAACATTAATAGATGCTCCTAAATCTAGCATGGCAGATTTGAAACGGGTATTACCAATGACACATGGAATTGTAAAGCTCCCCGGATCTTTGCATTTGGGGGGTAGTTTACGTTGCAAGATGGCGGAGACATTCTCGCTTACATGTACCACTTCTTTCTCCCGGGTACGTTTCTTTGTCGTACAAAGCTTCTTTAAACACTTGGCATACTTCGGGATTTGCTTTATGGCATCAAGGAGGGGAATGTGTTTTAAACCCTAGCCGCATATTTCCTTGACCTTTCCTTTTATTTTCTGATTTGTTTCCTATTTCTTGAAGCTTTAGACTTAATTTCTGATTACCAAAATAACTTAGGGTTTGAATTTCCTAAACTCTTTAAATAACCTTCCTTGTTGCAGCCACAAAGCACCAATGAATAAACCATTCACGCCAGAATTCATCCACCATCCCTAGCCGCACCTATCCTTCACAAAACTCCATAGTTTCTGACCCCAAACACTCCTAGCCGCACCCTACAACCATCCTAAACACCATTCCATCCTTTTACACCATCCATAATCCCCAAAACCCATCACAAAACCTTGTGCCGCAACCAAGGAAGAGGAGGAAGGTTCTTAGACGTATTTGCTGTGCAATTTGGATCACTGGCACGTTTAGGTGTTTTCTTTCTTTTATTTTCAATGTATAAACTTGTTATTCTTTGTGTTGCGATCATGAGGAACTAAACCCCTCTTAGTTAGGGGGTGATTCGAAACCATGTTCATGCTTGCAATATGATTTGATTACATCCAGTTGTGATTCATAAGTGGTGAATTCAATTTACTTATCCGTTCGTATAAAAACTGATTTGTGTATGTTGGTTGAGAGTGCACGCTTAATTTTCATGCATGAATTTGATGCTAGAATATAAGGGAGTTTCACCTAATCGTTATGAACTTATATTCACAAGTAGTGAAGGTTGCTAATCACAATCGCGTTAAGTAAATTCTTGGCATAAGTTTCATGCAATTCATAGTAACGAGTGCCTCGTCAATGCTTACGTTTTTCATAGAACTTAATGATTCTTGTTTGTATCTCTATTATGCAATTCAATGTAGGGAACTTGTAGGGAATGTTTTGGGTTGTCGTATGCAATCATCCAACTCAATAACTTGTGGAAAAACTGAGGGTTAATTAGTGCAATTCACGGTTAATTTGGGGCGTTGAGTATTCATAGTTTATCGAAAAGCAACTGGAAATCGTTTTTTATGCAAGTGTGACATGTGTGGAGAATAACCTCCTAGCTAGCTTTCCATCCATAAGTTTCATTCAAATTCGTTTTACAATCTGTTTTAATTTATAATTTGTTTTGCAAGTTTAATTTCGTCCAAAATGAAAACCCCCTTAATGTATTGAGTCATATTAGTTAGAAAGTGATTTAGTTTGTGTTTTTGAATGTTTTTGAATGTTTAGTTTGTGCTCAAAACTGCCCAGAAAGTGTTTTTAAGGCAGTTTTGAGTGTTTGTTTGCTGTTTTGAGTCTTTTTGTTTGTTTTAATGTTTCAAACTTTAGTTTTACATTCTTTGAGTCTAGTTTAGTGTTTTAAACTTTGTTTTTACGTTTCTAAGTCAGTTTAGAGGTTTTAGCAAGCCCTCCTAATCCCTGGTCCAGAACGATCCCTACTTACATACTTGACTACAATTGTCAAAAGAGGGTTTAATTTGTGTGCTTAGTTATTTTACGCATCAAATTTACTTAACATGATTGTGATCAACAACCTTTACTACTTATGAATATAAGTTCATAACGATTAGGTGAAACTCCCTCATATCCTAGAATCAAACTTATGCATGAAAATTAAGCGTGCACTCTCAACCAACATACACAAATTAGTTTTAATTCATATAGATAAGTAAATTAAATTCACAATTCATGAAACGCAATTGGAAGTAATCAAATTATACAGCAAGCATAAACATGGTTTTGAATCCCCCCCTAGCCAAGGGGGGTTTAGTTCCTCATACTTGCAAAGCAAAGATACATAAAATTAGACATTAAAAGTCAAAGAAAGAGAACACCTAAAACACTCCAACTTGGCAGCAGGTGCATCCAAAGTTCCTCCTTCTTCCTTGCTGCGGCAGAGAGGTTTTAGACAGGTTTTTATGGTGTAGAATGGATGGGGAATGGTATGGAAAGGTTTAGGGTTAATGGGTGGTGTGGCTAGGGGTGATTTTTGGCTAAATTTGGAGAGAATAGTGTTTGAAAGTTGCGGCCAAGGAGCAAGGATAGTTTTGTTTGATGAATATGGGAGGTGGTATTTATAGGCTTGAGAGAGGACCACTCCATTTCCTTTGCATGTGCAGCTTGTGTGGGTGTGAGTTGTCATGTTTCCCCTTTACATTTACACACACATGCTTCATCATTTCAACCACAAAACACACACATTTTCTGCCATGTGCCGTGTGCCCCATGTGTTCCTTTGCATGTGCAGCTTGTGTGGGTGTGTGTTGTCATGTTTCCCCTTTACATTTACACACATATGCTTCATCATTTCAACCACAAAACAAGCACAATTCCTTCCCCTTTCCGTGTGCCCCATGTGTTCCTTTGCATGTGCAGCTTGTGTGGGTGTGTGTTGTCATGTTTCCCCTTTACATTTACACACATATGCTTCATCATTTCAACCACAAAACAAGCACAATTCCTTCCCCTTTGCCGTGAGTTTGCATGTTGATGTGATAAAAGTTAAGCACACAAATTAAACCATTTTTTGACAATTGTAGTATATGTATAAGTAGGGATCGTTCTGGACCGGGGATTAGGAGGGATTGCTAATCTAATTGAAACTGACTTAAAAACACAAAAATAAACTTAAAAACACTTAACAAGACTCACAAGACTCCAAACAAACTTAAAAGACTCAAAACAGCACGAAACAACCAAATAGACTCAAAACTGACTCTAGGGAGTTATTTGGACGAAAATTGGTTTTAACTTGACTCAAGACACTTAAAAACACAAACCAAAACAGATTTTAACTAATCTAACACTTCAAAGTAAAGGGGGATTGGGTTTTGGATGAAAATAAAGTAAAACAACAAACTAAAGACTAAAACAGGTTTTGGACGAAAATTGGGAAATTGGATGGGTGATGGTCTAGCTAGAAGGTGTGTTGGTTTATGTTTTTAAGTGTTTTGGTACAAGTTAAAACCCAAATTCGTCCAATTTGGTGCTTTGTGTTCGAAACTGCCCAGAAAGTGTTTTTAAGGCAGTTTTGAGTCTTTTGGTTGCTGTTTTGAGTTTTTGGTTTGTTTTAGTATTTTAAACGTTAGTTTTGCATTCTTTGAGTCTAATCTAATGTTTTAAACTTTTTTTTTACGTTTCTAATTTAGTTTTCAAGTGATTAGTACCCCTAGTTAATCCCCGGTTAGAACGATCCCTACTTACATCGTTACTACAATTGTCACAAATAGGGTTTAATTTGTGTGTTAACATAATTTTCACATCAAAGCACATGATACTTATGCCAGGAATTTACTTAACATGATTGTGACTAACAACCTTTACTACTTATGAATATAAGTTCCTAACGATTAGGTGAAAATCCCTTATATTCTAGCATCAAATTCATGTATGCAAACTAAGTTGGCCACCTTGATAACCATACAAGAATAAGTTTTGAATAAAACAGTTAAGCAAATTGCATTCACAATTTATCAAATCGCAATTGAATCATATTGCAAGTATAATCATGGTTTCGAATTCCCCTCTAACTATAAACAAATTAGTTCCTCATGTTCGCAATTAGATAAAGATAACTTGAATTAAACATTGAAAACAAAGATAGAATACACCTAGAAACACTCCAGATGTCTCCTTCTTCTCCTTCCTTAGCTGCGGCACAAGAGGATTGTGGTGGATGGTGTGGTGGAGGGATGTAGGTGATTTTTTGTAGAGGGTGGTCATTTAATTGCTGCACAAAGGGTTGTATTTATAGGGCTAGGGAAACCCACGAATTTCTGAAGGAAAGGAATGTGTATTTGGCACAATTCATGAAGGAAAAGGACTAGGGTTCACCAAAATCTGAAGGGAAAAGGATTGCACAATCCTAAGGGAAAAGGATTGCAGGTTCTAGGGCTTCTAGAAAGGTTTGGGGCGCCACTTTTGTAGGACAAGGGATAAGGCCTTCTAGAAAGGTTGTTTTGTGGCTGATTCCTAGAAAAACAAGGGATAAGGTGTGGCTGATATGATAAGGCTTCTAGAAACCTATTTTAATGTGTCCTAATCTGAAAATAAATCCCCCATGCAGCTAGAATTAAATTAGGATAGGATTAGGATAAGATAAGATAAGATAAGGTTGGATAAGGTTTTAGATAATGTTCTTTCTTTTGAGTTGATTTCTTATCTTCCTTGACTTGGATTTATTTTTTCACTCTTTTCAGCACATTCCTAGCCTCTTGAACTTCAAATTTGTCCATCCATCTTGCTCCATTCATAAGCTATCCATTTGGTGCCCAAAACTGCCTAAAAATGCTCCAAAATGCACTTTCTTGTCAACTTTGTCATATGGACCTACAAACACACGAAAATAGCTTAAAACACTACAATAAACACAAACAAACTATGAAAATGCAAGAAAACAAGCTAACTAAGTCGTATAAATATGCTCTGATCACATGTGTATGAGTTGTCATTGTTTACCCTTGCATTTGCACACACACTTGCACACACATATGCCCAAAACGTCCATCCTCATGCATGCAATACATTTCAGCCCAATATTGATCCAAAATGCACCAAAATGCACTTTTCTTGCCAACGTTGTTATTAAGACCTACAAACATACGAAAATGAGTTTAAACGCTAAAATAACTAAGGAAACACAACGTAAACGCACAAGAACAAGCCAATTAAGTCGCATAAATATGCTCCTATCAATCCCCTTGCCGTGCAAGGAAACCCTTCTCCCATCAGTTTTAGGACACTTAGACCTTCCTAAAGTCCTTGCCGCACACACCTTGCCCATTCCTCTTCCTTGCCGTGCAAGGGAGAGGGTTATTTCCTATTTCCATGCATTAAAACACATTCCTATTGTGTTTTGTCCCCTTGCTGCATATCTTAGCCAATTTCCCTTAGTTTTCTGATTTGATTCCCTATTTCTAGAAGCTTTTGACTTAAATTCTTATTACCTAAATAACCTAGGGTTTTAATTTCCTAAACCCTTTAAATAAACCTCCTGGTTGCAGCCACAAAGAATTCATTCACTCCCATTCACGCAGAAACCATCCAACCTCCCTTTGACTTGTGTGCTGCAGCAAGAAGGAAGAAGGAAGAAGGAAGGATCCTTGGATGTCCGAGCTTCATTGTTGGTGCATTCTGGGTGTAATTCGTTTTATGATTTCAATGTGTAATTTCTTTCCCTTTCGTTTTGCTATGAACATGAGTGGCTAAAACCCCTATTGGTTAGGGCTGATTTCAAAGCCATGACTATGTGTGTGATGTGAAAATTATGTTCACACACAAATTAAACCCTATTGATGACAATTGTAGTAATGATGCAAGTAAGGATCGTTCTAAACCGGGGATTAACTAGGGATGCTAATCAACACAAATAAGACTCAAATACACTAAACTAGACTCTATAGACTCAAAACTAACTTAAAACACTAAAAACAGCAAGAAACAATAAAAAAGACTCAATTCTAGACCTAACAAGTGATTTGGACGAAAATAGAACTTCAAAGACTCAAAAGACTTAAAGTAAACAAGTTTTGACTCTAAAAACAAGACTTAAAAGCAAGGGGATTAATTTGGACTAATTTAACTTTTAAAACAAAAACTTTGAAAACAAACTTGACAAAAACGATTTGATGTAGATTAAGATGGTGAAAGGCTAGTTAGAAGGTTCCTTCTCCACACATGAAACATATGCATACGACTCGATTTCCAATTACTCTTTCAACAAACCATGAATGACAATGCCCCAAATTAACTAGATCGACCAATTAATTCTCAGATTTCCCTAGATTCATTGAATTGAATGGGATACGCATTACAACCAAATTATTCTTATCAAGGACCCTAACTATGGAATACGCATGATAGAGACACATATCAAAGATCATTAAGTTCAATGGAAATCATAAGCATTGACGAGGCATTCATAACTATGGGATACGCATGTTACTCTTGCCTAGAATTTACTTAACACAATCGTGACTAGCGACTTTTACTACTTATGAATATAAGTTAATAACGATTAGGTGAAATTCCCTTATACTCTAGCATCAAATTCATGCATGCAAACTAAGTGTCGACCCTCAATCAACATACATAAACATGTTATCAATCAAATAGATAAGTAAACCACATTCACGATTCATGAAATCATAATTGGAAGAAATCAAGTCATATAAAACATATGATCATGGCTTTGAATTCCCCTCTAACTATAAAGAAATTAGTTCCTCATGTTCGCAAATAAACAAAGATAAATAAATATAAACATTGACATAAAGATAGAAAACACCTAGAATCGCTCCACAATCCAAGCTCCTTGAATGGCATGCACGGCTCCCAGATTTCTTCCTTCTTCTCCTCGCAAAACTCACGGCACAATGAGGGTGAATGGTGTAGTAAATTATGGTAGAGGATGGTGACTAAATGGTGCAGCAAAGGGTGGTATTTATAGGCTGAAATTCGCAGCCCCTATGTAGCAAAGGAAAAGGATTTAAAAGCCTAATTTGTATAGGATAATAACACACAATCCTTGAAGGAAAAGGCTAAGGCTTTTAGAAACCAAGGGGGAAAGGAATAATCAGGTTTCTAGGAGTTCTAGAAAGGTTTGGGGCGTCACTTTTGTTGGACAAGAGATAAGGCCTTCTAGAAAGGTTGTTTTGTGGCTGATTTCTAGAAAAACAAGGGATAAGGTGTGGCACCTTTGTAGGAAAGGATTAGGTCTTCTAGAAATCCCATTTTAAGCATCCTAATCTAGTTAGAACCCCCCTAGGTGGCTGAAATGTGGATAGTTTAGGATTAGGATAAGATAGGATAGGATAAGGTTTGTTTGGATAAGATAAGCTTAGATAAGGTTATGGATGAGGTTTTGGATAAGATTCCTTATCTTGAGCTGATTCTTTGGCTTTAATTCTTCTTCTTCATGTAGGAATACTTGCTTGAGTAGGAAACTTCATTTGTCTAGGAATCCATCTTCAATTAGGACTCCTACATTGATTAGGAATCCTTCTTCATTTAGGAATCCTTCATGTAAGCCCTTTCCTACTTCAACTTGGAATCTTTGTATCTTTAATTCTTCAACTTTGAAATGCCTTCCTAGCTTCATAAATCCTTCAAATTCGTCCATCCCTTGTGCTTCCTATACATGAACTCCATTCTAGCCCAATTTTGCTCCAAAATGCTCCAAATTGCATCTTTTTGCTCACTTTGTCTCTAAAACCTGAAAACACATGAAAATAACTTAAAAGACTAACTTAACTAAGAAAACACAACATAAATGCATAAGAACTAACTAACTAAGGCGCATAAATATGCTCCTATCAAATTCCCCCACACTTAGCTTTTGCTAGTCCTCGAGCAAAACAATGACACAAAACATAACCTAAACCTTCCAACAATAGCCTCAGGGATTTCCAATGGTACATGACACGCCAAAGATTACTACTTACATCGATTTTAGCCATCCCTACTCTCGAGCACATACTTAATCATAGTCATCACTTATTAGCTCACAGTTAATCAATTAAAATATTGTTTTGAATGTAGTAACATGCTTTAGAGAATCCCTCAATGCCTCACTAGATATGCAATCGTTTTTCACTTAGATTTTCTAACTACACGCCCTACACTAGTTATATGTGAGAAGATTGATGTAAATATGAAAACTAATGCTCACATATGTTATAACAATAAAAGCTTTTTCTGGAATTATGCATGTATGTATATGATCTCATGAATGGAATGCTACTACTTAGACGCGAGAACCAGGGATATTATATGCTCATACCAATTCCAAACTCCACATATTGAAACACATAACAATCAAGATAGAAGCAAAGGGTTGTAACGGGGCTAAGGCATTGGCTAACAAAGAAAGGTAAGGATAAACAAACATTCTTTAAAGAATAATAAGCAAGTTATGAAATTGACACTTAGAATTCACTTTTGCATGCAAAAATCAATGTTTAAACCCAAGGGAAAGACTCATGCAACACTTAGGGTCTAATTTAAGCTTTTTGGACCCTTGCTTCAACAACCAACAACTTAGAGCTCATTTTATGCTCTTTCAACTCTTTTTTTCATTCTTTTCACACTTTTTTCTTCATTTTTTCTTTTCCTACGAATTTTGTCATTCTTTTCTGTTTTTCTTTCTAACCCGTGCCCTCCTCACTTCTTTTGGCACATAAACTTTTTCTTCCCCCACACTTAGTTTTGCACCATGTTGATCAAAAGGAATTCCCTCTAAGTCATGTTTTATTATACTTTAAGAACAAGGGTACGGATAGTCCTACTCTAGGCTAGGTAAGGATAATGCGGCTAATAACAAAAATAGGCTAAATAAGGCTCAAAGGGGTTAATCCTACAAAAACAAATGCATGGGTGAAGGCTTTTTGGCTCTGGTGATAACTACTAAACAACTTCATCTTGTTATATGTTATGCACTCAATTTTAAGCTTTGAATGAAATGGGTATGAGTTCTAATATTTGGATCTATAACGATAAATGATATGATATTAAATAGCACTCAAATTAAACCCTCTTTTTGTCAAATTGTTGTAAAGATGTAATTAGGGATCGTTCTAAACCGGGGATTAGGAGGGATTGCTAAACACTTGGAAACTGACTTAAAAACTCAAAAACAAAGTTTAAAACACTAAACTAAACTCAAAGAATGCAAAACTAAAGGTTAAAACACTTAAACAAACATAAAACCCAAAACAGCAACTAGAAGACTCAAAACTGCCTAAAAACCACTTTCTGGGCAGTTTTGAGCACCTACACTAATTTGGACGAAATTGGTTGAAAACTTGAATCAAAACACTTAGAAACACAAATCAAAACACTTTCTAACTAATCTAAGACTTCAAAATAAAGGGGGATTTGTTTTGGACGAAAATTGAAAACAAAACAGAAACTTTAAACTAAACAGATTGTAGAACGTTTTTGGATAAAAAGGATGGATAAAAGGCTAGTTAGGAGGTTCTTCTCCACACATGTCACACTTGCAAACAAAACGATTTTCAGTTGTTCTTCCAATAAATTATAAATACTCAACGCCCCAAATTAACCGTGAATTGCACTAATTAACCCTCAGTTTTTCCACAAGTTATTAAGTTGGATGATTGCATACGACAACCCAAAACATTCCCTACAAGTTCCCTACATGAATTGCATAATAGAGATACAAGCAAGAATCATTAAGTTCTATGAAAAACATAAGCATTGACGAAGCATTCGTTACTATGAATTGCATGAAACTTATGCTAAGAATTCATTCAACGCGATCGTGTTCAAGCGATCTTCACTACTTGTGATTATAAGATTGTAACTATTAGGTGAAACTCCCTCATAATCTAGCATCATATTCATGCATGAAAACTAAGCGTGCACTCTCAATCAACATACACAAATAAGTTATCAATCAAATAGATGAACGAATTGAATCCACAACTTATGAAATAACAACTGAATGTAATCAAATCATATTGCAAGCATATACATGGTTTCGAATCCCCCCCTAACCAAGGGGGGTTTAGTTCCTCATACTCACAACACAAAGAATATCAAAATTAAACATGGAATTCAAAGGAAAGACAACACCTAAAACGTTCCAGCAATCCTCAATTGAATGGCATGAACGTCCCAAGCTCCTCTCCTCCTTTTGGCTGCGGCACAAAGACTAGAGACAGGTTCTAGGGGTTATTTGGATGGATGAGTAGGTAAGGAATGATATGGTAGTGTTTAGGGGACATGGGGGTTGCGGCAAAGTGTGAAAATATGGCAGATTGGTGAAGGAAGGCTGCGGCAAGGGGGCTGAATGTGTTTGGACGAATTTCTGAATTGTGGAGGGGGTGATGATGGCCAAAGGATGTATAACCACATATATATAGGCAGCCAAACCCTAAAGAAATCAGGTTAGACAAATGGGCTAGGGTTTGGGTGCGGCAAGGGGTTGGAAATCCACCAGAAAATAGGGTTTCTAGAACATTAGGTGCGGCATGGGCTTAGGGTAGATGGATTAGGGTTTAACTTCTCAGAAATTAACTGATTAGGCCCTAGGGTGTGGCTGATTAAGTGTGCTAGGATTAGGGTTTAGGTGCGGCATAGGCTTAGGGTCCACAAGGAGTTTAGGGTTTATGTCATCAAAAAGCCCAAAGCCAAGAATAGAAACTCACGAAAATGGAAACCTCCAAGAATAGAAACTTCCAACTTTAGAAACTTTGGTTGCCAATTCCAACTTCTTTGTTCTTCACTTCCATTTCTTCCTGTCTTGTGAACTAGTAAGTAGTGGCTTTAATTAAGTATGTGCTTATGAGTAAAGAGAACTCAAATCGGTGGGGATAACAATCTTTAACATGTCATGTGCATTGGAAATCCCTGAGGCAAATGTTGGAAATTTTAGGTTATGTTTTGATTATTTTGTTTCGTTTTTACTTTGTTTCGTTTTGTTTTGCTCGAGAACTAGCAAAAGCTAAGTGTGGGGGAATTTGCTAGGAGCATATTTATGCGCCTTAGTTAGCTAGTTCTTATGCATTTCCATGGTGTTTTCTTAGTTAAAGTAGTCTTTTAAGCTAGTTTTATGTGTTTTCAGGTTTTAAGGCCAAAGGATGCAAGAAGATGCATTTTGGAGCAAAATGGAGCTTGGAATGCATGTCACACATTTGGAGCCAAGGTTTGGACGAATTTGAAGACTTGAAGATGATGATTCCTACTTGAACAAGGTTTCCTTGTTGAAGTAGGAAAGTGCTTACATGAAGAAGGATTCCTAATCCACGAAGGAGTCCTAATCAACGAAGGAGTCCTAATCAACGAAGGATTCTTAATTGAAGATGGATTCCTAGAAGAACAAGGATTCCTACTCCAAGAAGGATTCCTACTTGAAATAGGAAAGTTAAGCCAAGGTTTCCTACTTTGGTTTAACCTTTCCTAAATGTTCCTAAGTCTTATCAACTTTGAAGGCCTCCTAAGCATTTTAGGACATCAAAAACACCTTCCTTGCACCATAATCACCCTTGCCGCACCTTACATACCCTTTTCCACAACTTCCTCTTCCTTGTCGTGCAAGGGAGAGGGTCCTTTCCTGATTTGGAGCATTGAAACACATTCCTAATATGTTTTCAACCCTAGCCGCATATTTCCTTGACCTTTCCTTTAGTTTTCTGATTCTATTTCCTATTTAGATAAGTTTTAGACTTAATTTCTGTTTACCAAAAATAACTTAGGGTTTTAATTTCCAAAACTCTTTAAATAACCATCCTTGTGCAGCCACAAAGGAATCCAGTCATCTCCATTCAGTCCCATTCACGCCAGAAACATCACCACCATCTCTGCCGCACCTATCTTTCATCATTCACCATATTTTCTGACCCAAAAGCACCCAAGCCGTGCCATACACCTACCCAAGCCATAAACCCATCATTCTACACCATCCATAACCCCCAAAAACCATCACTAAACCCGGTGCCGCAACCAAGGAAGAAGAGGAAGGTTCCTAGACGTACCTGCTGTGCAATTGGGTTCGCTGGCACATTTAGGTGTTTTCTTTCTTTTATTTTCAATGTATAAACTTGTTATTCTTTGTGTTGCGATCATGAGGAACTAAACCCCTCTTAGTTAGGGGGTGATTCGAAACCATGTTCATGCTTGCAATATGATTTGATTACATTCAGTTGTTATTTCATAAGTTGTGGATTCAATTCGTTCATCTACTTGATTGATAACTTATTTGTGTATGTTGATTGAGAGTGCACGCTTAGTTTTCATGCATGAATATGATGCTAGATTATGAGGGAGTTTCACCTAATAGTTACAATCTTATAATCACAAGTAGTGAAGGTCGCTTGAAAACGATCGCGTTGAATGAATTCTTGGCATAAGTTTCATGCAATTCATAGTAACGAGTGCTTCGTCAATGCTTATGTTTTTCATAGAACTTAATGATTCTTGCTTGTATCTCTATTATGCAATTCATGTAGGGGACTTGTAGGGAATGTTTTGGGTTGTCGTATGCAATCATCCAACTCAATAACTTGTGGAAAAACTGAGGGTTAATTAGTGCAATTCACGGTTAATTTGGGGCGTTGAGTATTCATAGTTTATCGAAAAGCAACTGGAAATTGTTTTGTATGCAAGTGTGACATGTGTGGTGAAGAATTTCCTAACTAGCCTTTTATCCATCCTTTTCATCCAAAAACGTTTTACAATCTGTTTCGTTTTAAAGTTTCTGTTTTGTTTTCAATTTTCGTCCAAAACAAATCCCCCTTTATTTTGCAGTCTTAGATTAGATAGAAAGTGTTTTGATTTGTGTTTCTAAGTGTTTTGATTCAAGTTTTCATCCAATTTCGTCCAAGTTCTTGTTAGGTTCTCAAAACTGCCCAGAAAGTGGTTTTTAGGCAGTTTTGAGTCATTAGGTTGCTGTTTTGAGTTTTATGTTTGTTTAAGTGTTTTAAACTTTAGTTTTGCATTCTTTGAGTCTAGTTTAGTGTTTTAAACTTTGTTTATATGTTTTTAAGTCAGTTTTCAAGTGTTTAGCAATCCCTCCTAATCCCCGGTCTAGAACGATCCCTACTTACATCTTTACTACAATTTGACAAAAAGAGGGTTTAATTTGTGTGCTTATCTATTTCGCATCAAATTTTTGGCGCCGTTGCCAGGGATTAGCAATTTTGCTAATCCCTTGGATTGTTTTTGTTTCTTTTATTTCACTTTGTTTCTGATTTTGTTTAAGTTTCTGACCTAATTTTGTTTCTTGTTTCTTAGGTACTAGTGTATGACTAGAAGCTCTCAAACGATTCATGCGAACATCTTGGATTTTGACGACGACTTTGAGAGGAATTTGAGAAGAGCTAGAAACCAAAAAGAACACCATCCACCCAATTCCGAATCTGACCTTGAAGAAAACGTACAAGAAGAGGAGGAGGCCACGACAGGGATATT
>VIEB01001918.1:0-33313 GCA_006547085.1 Malus baccata | reverse complement strand
TACACACGACAGCCTGTAGAAGCTTCCACCCGCTTTAGTGAATTGCCTCTAGGACCCAGAAGCCGGCCAACAAAATTGAGCTATAAAATACAAGTATCAGTACCACAAACAAGAGAAGGGGTGAATATAGATAAGGTCCTTAAATAAGAACTTGTTTTCTCAATCGATCATTAAATCATGTGCGGCTGAGAATTCTGAGATGCTTTGAGAAACATGTCTTATTTTAAGAACCTTATTAAATAATAACTGTGTGTGCGCGCACACTTGTGCGTGCAAACACCTCCAATAATATGTTTTTGTTAACCATTCAACCAAGGACTTCGAATTTAAGATAGCAACGTCCCTTAACGTACCGTCAAGTTATATGGGTGGCTTACATTTAGAAAGCTATCTACTGGAATATCCAAGCGCAATATCCTCTTCACAATGTAGGAACTTGGGCTTGATGGTCCACTCCATATTCATCCCTTGTGGACCACCTAATCTCTGTAACATTATGCAACCAAAGCCAAACTATTGAAACAAGACGCAAAAAAAGATGAACAGACGTAATGTTGCGGTACTGATAAAAAGATAAAACTGTGAAAAAGAGGGAATATGGGAACCTATAGCGCATTCCATATAAAATAAATGTGACAACAGATTATTATACATACAATCAACGTAGTGGTAATCCCAGCTTGTCAATCAACATAAAATGGCATGGGAGTAAATAAAATCAATTAAACTTTAACCGGATTATAAAGCTGAAACTTCCACTATTTACCATATAATACTGGACATAATGGTATATGAAGCCAGTGTATTTACAAACATCCCTGCCTTAACACACTTTGACTATATCCTGGATCAAAATGAATTCACAGTTGAGAAAGCCTCCTAATGCAAATAGATGAATTTGAAAAAAGTCAGTGGATAACTGACCCAGGAAGAAACAATGCCGTAGGCTGATACATCAGAGTATTTTGGCAGTCTTCAAGTCCACAAAGAAAAGTAAGCAACACTGTGTCTCAACCTGTGGATAGAAGACCACCATAATTAACTTCCAAACTCTCCATACTGCATTGAACATTCTAATCCCACTTCAGGCAAGATCCAAGTCTTCCTAGTGGAATACTACTGGCTATCTCTCAGGACCTGATTATGCTTTCTTCTTGCTGAATGCCACACTACTATTTACGAGTAATATAACCAGTTTTTCAACTGACATTCTTTTCATTCCAGTTACAGAGGTATGCAAAGACAAACGTACCAATTTTGCAGGAAAGTCATTTAGGCATATGCGTTTTAATTAAATCAGGCAGGGGGGGGACAGCAAGAAGAATAATCAATAAACTACTGTGCTATGTATAAAATAAAATGGAAGAGCGGAAGGAGGATTCTCTCCCCTTTTTTTCCCATCCACTTCCATCATCTTCCTGTTTGTGTGGTCACGGTTAAGCCACGTCTTTTTGTCTTATTATTTTTATAAAAAAATCAATATAAAAGGTTAACGTGGTTTAACTGTGACCACATAAACAAGAAGATGATGGAAGTGGATGGGGAAAAAGGAGGAGAGAATCCTCCTCCGTTGCTTTAGGGAGTACATAATTGCAACACTTACATCATGAGGCCGTCCGTTCCAGCCACCAAGGGCTGACCCCCTATATTTTGGCATTATGTCTGAGCCAATAGGGCTAGGGCTCCACGTTGCAGCCTGTCAAAGTCACTAAACCCTTGGTTGGGCATCATTCCAGAGACGCGAATTATCTCTATCAATACAGAAAAGAACCAAAGTTAGAAATTTCCTTCGGCAAAAACAACATCCAGAAAAAGCAATTACCCAATACACACATGCAGAAAGAACAGCATACATAGCTTTTTCATTGCACAATCTGAATTGGGTTCACAGGAAAAAGTTCAAAAACATAAGAAACAATTCCAAATCCGAATCACAACACAGAAAATAAGAACTTAATCCGATAGTAAAAAGATGGTTAAAATGGTAGAAACCTTGATTCAAGAGGCAGCCGCATATGGGAACGACCTACGTGAAAGGCCTGAGCTCTTGGTGCTCCGTCAGCAGCTCTGTCCACTAATTTTTCAGACTGACATTATTTCATACCAGTTACGGAGGTTTGCACAACAAACATGCAAATCTAGCAGCAAACTCATTTAGGCTTTTGTATTTAAATTAAATCAGGCAGGGGACAGCAAGAAAAATAATCAATAAACTACCGTGCTATATATAAAAACTAAAATGGAAGAGCGGATGTGCAAAATAAGGGTGTTCCATTAGGAAGTACATAATTGCCAACACTTACATCATGAGGCCATTCGCCGAGGTCTGACCCTCTATAATTTGGCATTATGTCTGAACAATTAGGGCTAGGGCTTCCACGTTGCAGTCCGTCAAAGTCACTAAACCCTTGATTGGGCATCATTCCAGAAGGCGAGTTATCTCTATCAATACAGAAGGGTACCAAAGTTAGCAATTTCCTTCCTCAACGTATAACACAATGAAAACAAGAATGTACAGTATGGAATCAGTTTCCTGACAGAGTTCAACTCGTCGATATTATGAATAGAAAACTCAAGAGTTGGAGTGATTGTGATTGCATGAAATGAAAGAACACATAACATAAACGAACATACAAGTCAACTCCAATATTTTGGGGGGAAGAGAAGTTCCATTTTACCCCAAAGAATTAAATCTTCATGTCCTTCCTAGATGCAGAAAATTCGATATTCTACTCTCCCTATCAACAAGTTCTAATCTTTTTCCACAAGCATTTCATAGTTCATCAATTACCCAATTCTGAAATACGTACAGAAATGACAGCAGGTTGAGGCTTTTCATGGCATAATCTCAATTGGGTTCAAGGGAAAAAGCTGAAAGATTCCGGTTTTCGTCACAAACAACATCTAGAGAAAGGAGAGACGTTACTTTTATCCTAGAAAATTGGGATAGAGTGCACATGTTTGTAGGAGTAAGTAACTTGTTGTTTGCAGCTTAAATAGTCTGCTTAAAATAATACAGACTACTTCCTCCATATCTGAAATGCACAGCTTATTATAAACACGATTAATTCTCGGAGATATAAATGTGAATCTTTCATAATGGCATAAGAAAGGGGCTCAAAGGAGACAACGTTATCTTCACGGGCCGAGGAACTCTCTATAAAATACTAAGGTGTTGAGACAATGGTGAGTAAACACCATCTGGAAGAGTGACCTAAAGTACCCAATATGGACCTACACCGACATTGTTATCATCATGGCATTCCATGTCAAAGAATTTACTATTTTACAAGAAACAGAGCAAACTTTGTTCTGCAACACAAATGACTCTTACCACACCGTTATCATCATGTCATAATGACTAATAAGTTCATGGTGAATACAAAATGGAAAAAAACCTGAAAATGGGAAAAAATGAGTACTTAGATTGTTCAAAGTAAAAGATAAGGAGAAAAGCACACCTTATATACTGGAGCCGATTCTACAGACTCTCATCCCCAATAAAGCATCCAGAATTTCTTAATTTTCTTTCTTTCATTAAAGACAGTACTAAGCTCATAGGACATTGTGCGAACCTTCCATACGTGCAAGCTGGGCTACGTCCATGTTTAGTAGTTTCTCCAGTTTTAACTGTGATATAAATGCCATTGAAAAACACAACATATATAGTAAGTCAGAAGTCAACAACACAATGCATTTAGAAGAGAAGGGGAGGTGTGGATTTGAAAAGCTTACATGGATTAATTTCAATGCTTAAGTTTGAGCTGTTTGTACATAAAACTGGAATACAAGTAATCTCGGAGAGCTATGGACTTGCACACCATGATATATGATACATATAAAGCAGTTAAAGAAGCAAAGTGTTGTTGAATTTGATGTGGCAGAGACTTGAGCTTTGGCCATCATTTCAAATGTAACGATTCAAGTTTCAATGATCCAACTTGAACATCAAGATAGAAATTGAGCTCCTCCCAAGAACCTGCCAATGGCAATTTTTTTTCAATTTCTTCCATTATTACAGACCTTTAAGTATATTTCTTAAATTTGCCAAATTATAGATCCCTAACTTACAGAGAGATGCTAGGTTGTCTAAATTTGGAAGAGTCTAAATCAGGGAAGTCGCACTTATTGTAGACTCCTCAAGAGAAATGGGCATTTGTAGCCCACTATTCATCACCTATTGGGAATAGGATGGAAGCATCCTGAAAAACGCCACAGCATGCCAAATGAAATATAAATGCCACTGGGAAGCACACACAACATATGTAGTAAGTCAGAAGCCAACAGTACAATGTATTGATTAATTAGAAGAGAAGAGGAGGTGTGGGTCTGAAAAGCTTACATGACTTAATTTCAATGCGAAAGTTCAAGCCATTTGGAGTCGTTTGTACATAAAACTGGAATACAAGAAATATCGGAGACCTGTGTAGCCATTCCCCTGAATATCCAACTGTACATACTTTGGTTTTTCCGCAACGCTTTTGTTGTAGTTTCGCAAGGCGTTGCGTAGCTTCAATCCATGTATTATCTCAATATACTGATTTAAAAGAAAAGGGAGAAGTATAAACAACATTTGTTATACTAGTTTGAATTTTTGTGTAGTACGAATAGAGATGAATAAAAGAACAAAAGAGATATACATATAACATGAACTCTGTAATTTGATTTCAGTAATTTAAAAACTTACTTGTGATATCCGGAATGTGAGAAATCATAGGCCAATATGTGCCGCTGTCCCTGGTGCATCTTTGCTTTAAAAGGGGATGACATCCAGAAATATACAGAGTTTGTAATTTGGTGAGGCGTTGCATAGCTTCGACACTAGGTAAATTCAGCAGATTCTTGCAATTTTGAATCAACAGATACGTAAGGGATGTAAAGTTAGCCAACCATTCTGGCAAAGTGTCCACTCCGTCAAATTGATGTAACCCCAAATATGTTAGAGAAGTGAGGTGTTGAATTTGTTGAGGCAGAGACTTGAGCTTAGGCCAACCCCACAACTCTAACCTTGTAAGATGCGTTAATGATCCAACTTGAAAATTAGGGAAGGAATCGAGCTCCTCCGATAAGGGACCGATATGTAATTGGTTCAAGCGGGGGAGCGACTGTAGCCCCGTCGGCAGATATTTTATGTTTGGCAAACTTATAATCGTCAAATCACGGAGAGAATTGAGGTTATCTAAACTTGGAAGAATCTCTGAATTAGGGAGACCGCCTATTGACAACGTCTCAAGAGAGAGTGGGAATCGCATCCTGCTCACCCAACTTTCCAATCTTTCACAGCTTTGAATCCTCAGCAGTCGAAGGGATGTCATTGTGCGTAAATCTGAAATGCACCACTCCTTCTCCTCTTCAGCACTGCTACTTTCGACACCAAACAATGCTAGCTTTGGGCACCCACTTATATTCACTTCCTGAAGAGAAGGACATTGATGTGGAAGAGCTGCAAGGAGATGTAAGCTTGATAATTCATCGCAACGACCGATTGTCAATCTCTGAAGAGAGGTAAGGGACACTTTGCCGCCTTTAATTTCAATTGATGTCAGATTTTTCCAATTCTCTATACTCAATTCCACGAGAGAGGCCCATACACTCAATCGGCCTGACAAACCGTTGCAGTTCGTTATAATCAATTTCTGGAGCGAGGTGCAGCACTGAAGCCCACCCAATGCGGCTGATAATCCATTGCAACTTACAATCTGTAACTCCCGTAGAGAGGTGCAGTAGTCTAACCCACTCGGTAGGCACAATCTTTCACAACGATAAATCTCTAGTTTGCGTAGAGATGTCATGCCCTGTGTAATTGGAATCAACTCTAGACTAGGACATCCGTATATAGACAGTTCCTCAAGGAGAGGGAGTGTCTCTAGCCCATCTGGCAATTGCCTTAGCTTCCCACAATTATTAATTACCAATCTCTCAAGACAACCACACAATCCAAATACATCTCCAGAAATACAAGTTAAATCATCACACCCACATATCTCCAAAGAGGAGAGATTCTTATTCTTCTTCAAAATCCCTTGCGGCAAACAAGTAAGCTCATTAATACTTGTTATTTGGAAGGAAGTGAGAGTTGTTAATCCGCTGCTTATTTCTTCTATTGGCATTCTGCAACAACTAGAAATCATCACCAACTTTTGGAGAGATGGAAAATGACTCGGAACTTTTCTCAATTCGAAACATATTCGGATATCCAACTCCTCAAGGCAAGGAAAAACCACTACTTCTTTTGTTGACATTGTCGGTGCTTCCATCCATTCAATTAGATCACTGCACTCATAAATATGCAATACTTTGAGTGCTGGAAATAAGGTAACTCTCTCCTTACTTGTCGTAGCTACAATATTGTGGACAAGATCATAACCGTAGAACTCAACTCCGATGCATTTCAAGCTAGCCATTCTGCTAATTTTAAGCTCCGTAAGATTGGGTAGATGACCGAGCGGTGGGACTCCTTCACATTTTTCGCATCCAAGTAATTGAATCTTGTTCAAGTTGTTAAGTAGTAGTGACCTACTCATCATCCACGAAGGAAACTTATCGCCCATGAAATTTTCAATACTTAGGCTCTTCAACTCAAGATGTGGTTGGAGGCCTTCTAGAACATTCCTCTCCTCATTGTTGTTGGTTGTTGACCTATCATCTAGGATATCATCATCCTCCTCACTATTGTCAGTTGTTGACCTACCTTCCGTCCATCTGAATGTCAAATGGTGTACTTTCGTCTTATCCACTAACATGGCTTTCTTTGCTTCTTCTCCATTCTTTACGTGCTCCAGATTACAAATAATTAATTCACCTTTCAATTGTTTCAAGCCAGCCAACTCTTCAATTCGACGACCAGTCTCATTACCCACTGAAAAGTAAGGTAATGTCTGAAGGCAAGTCAACCGCCTTAACTCCTGTGGGAATTTCACACTCTTATCAAAATAAATATGCCTCAAGTTGATCAAGTTTTGCAGTTCTTTTGGAAACTCTTTAAGGGCACAATTTGTTGCTCTTAACGTCTGTAGGTTATAGAGCTTGCCTATAGAGCTGGGAAGTGCTTTGAATCTTGTTTTAGAAATGTCAAGATACCTCAAGTGTTTCAGCCTACCAATTGAAACTGGAAATTCTTCAATACTAGCATTACTTAAATTTAAGACGCGTAAAGCTTTGAACCGTGGAAGAATGTTACTAGGAACTTCACCATCGTCAGAAAACAATGACCGCAATTTCACAGCACTTCTTTGTGGAATTTTTTCCAATGTAGAAGTAGAAACTCGAGCAACATGTTGAATCTCAAGTGTATTATCTCTGCCACATAAGTCTTCCATCAAGCTTTCGGATTTGGATACAAGTTCTGCAAGATCGTGCACAAGATCATGCATCTTGCATTTGCTAACAATGCCATTGTCACTCATTGTAGCGTCTTGAAATAAGGAGCTCTGCAATAGAATATCAAAATATTCATTGCCTATGTCCTCCATATCTTTGCTTTCGCTAGACGAAGGGTGGAGTAATCCTTGAGCCATCCAAAGTTGAATTAAGTTATCTCTTCGAATTTCAAAATCTTTCTTGAACATTGAGCAATATGCAAAACATTGCTTCAATGATGGTGATTCTAAATTGTCAAAACTCAACCTCAAGACTGACATAATTCTATCTTCTCTTTTTGATAGGTTTTTCCATATTCTACTGTCTTTAAACGACAACCATTCATCAACACGTCTTTTAGTGGCCAAAATGCCTCCCAAAACCTGTTAGTTGGATTACAGAGTTTCTATCACATAATGATCTGGAGAGCATAGTAGTTTGATTGGAGTTGATGAAAAAGAAAAAGAAAAAGAGGGAAGAGTTCTATTTAATTTTAAAGGCTTCCTAAGACAATGTAGAAAATACTTGAGTCATAACAAACATTTCATCCAACAATAATGCAGTTGGCTTAAGCAAAAATAAAGAGAAAAAGATATGACAAAAAAGAACAGAAAAGAAAAAGTTTCTAGTTAGTTTCAAACTTCCAAGCTGTCCTAAAACAATTTAAAAAAAAAAATACATGATCCAAGGCTATCTTGCACATAAAAAGTTAAAGTCAAATACTTCAAATTTGACTCAACTTCTGTCCCAAGCATCAAAACAGTTATGAGTCATGACCCTAGAGTCAAGTACAAAGTCAAATTTGATTTGCATCTCACTTAAATAATTATATATGCATTTGACTTCAAAGTCTTTTACTCTTATTTGATGTGCATTGGAAATAATATAACACAAGAGTCAATTTAACTCCAAAGTTCACTTTAAAGTTTTAACTTTTAACTATTAGGGCACATTTACTAATTCGTAATCAAATTAAGAAGAATTGAATTGAGAAGAAATTGTTTGGAATAAGAGTATGAATGACATTGATCATATAAACTGTTTACTAATTCACATGAATCAGAATGAAAATTGATGTGATTACTAAAATACCCCTAGTTTAACTAATCTATTTTATATGCGAATTATTTTTAGTTAACTTTTATTCTTTGATTTATTTTATTTTTTAGTAGAGAGAACAATTTTATTTTATTTTGTAGTAAAACTTTTATTCTTTCATTTTTCCAATTTTTTTTGGGGACCCTCTCTCTCCCTCTCTTCCCCATCTTTCTCCCGGCCTACGTACCTCTTTCTAAAATTTCCCCATGATAATCTTTGAATGATGATTATGAAAATGAATGGTTCCGATTGTGAAACTTGTATGGTCAAAATAAATTAGTCACAAGGCCTTGTCCTAATTCATAAGGTGGTGCACCTCATGGGGCAGGGGCGGAGCCACATGGATGCCAGGTAAGGCCTAGGCCTATCTTGCAATTTTATAATATATATTTATTGTATGCCAAGGTTTAGCAATAAAGAATTTTTAGTGCATTGGTCAGTGTGCAGTTTCACAGTCCACCATTTGTTTTTTTAAATAAACCTTATAACTAGCCTTTTGTTTCACCATATAAATTTTTTTTTTCCTTTTTTAGTCTCTTCGTATAAGATAAGTTCTATACGAGTTAAAGTAAAATTCAATTAATTCTGTTGAAATTAATATCTCATGGTAATAGTTTTAAGTTATGACCTTCCATTTTTGTTCGAGATCTTACTTTTTTTATTAAAGCTTGTAAAAAAAAATTTGTTCTTATGATATAATCATCAATACTTTTTGTAAAAAATTTGAAGTCCCATCGCTCTTGTTTCATAAATTTTCCATGCCAATAAAAAAAAATAAACCTTAAAATTTTCTCCAATTAATTATTTGCTATATTTGGTCTCATTTCTTTTATATGTCTTAAAGGCCACTCCTGAGAAGTGTTTATGGCTCCGCCACTGTCATGGGGTGGATGCAAGTATTGTCCTAATTTATAAATTAAAAAATATAAAAATAAAAATAAAAATAAGAAGGTGCAAATGCCATGTTATGATAATTGATACATAATAATAGTACACACCTTTGCCACTAATGGAACACCACCACAATTTTCAGCAATCTCCCTTCCAATTGTCTGGAACTCTGGAGCTATTTGAGCACTGTTATTGGAGAAGGCTTTATCTTTCATGATGGACCAACACTCATCCACGGAAAGTATTCTCAATTGATGTCGTGGAAGTAGCTTTTCTGAGGTTGATGCGACTATGCTACTGCGAGTAGTGACAACAATTTTGGATCCTTTAGTAGAATAAAGCTTTGACAAACAATCCATCAAATTCTCCCATTTTTCAGAGTCTTCATTCCAAACGTCATCAAGTACGAGTAAGTATCTTTTATCTTTCAACTCTTCAGAAAGAAACATAAGCAGAGCATTCTGGTTATCTTTTGAAGGGGCTTTTGCCGGGTTGAGCTGTTCTAAAATCCGAAGTAGAACTAGATTGACATCAAAAGTGTTTGATACACAGACCCATATTCTCTTTTGAAAAAACTTGTGTACCGAATCCTCATTGTAAACTGACTTGGCCAAAGTTGTCTTTCCGAGGCCTGCCATTCCCACGATGGCCATAACCGCAAGATTTTCTTGATTGTATTTGGAGTCGGTCAACGTTGTAACTATTTTTGACACATCATCTTTCCTTCCAACAGTTACTTCATCTCTGCCAATGAATGCGTTGGTTTGTCTTTCCCCTCTATTTCCTCGAGGGGTTGCATCTTTACTCTTGGAAACTAGTCCAAGAACAGATGCATTACTCTTGAGATCCACCAAGGATGCATTGATCTTCTGAATTTTATGCGCCATTTTAAGACGAAATGCAAGTGGATTGGAGAGTGAAAAGAAGTTCAGAACCTTTTTCCTCATATGGTTTTGGATTTCGACTTTACGCCGATCAACTTCATACTGGAATTCATCCAAGACATCCTCAGCCTCATGAGCTACGTCTTTGAGTTCCTTCACCCATTTCTCTATTGACTCAGGCCGATCTGTTAGAGAATGAAAAGAAGTTAAATACCTTGTAATTGTAGCATGTGGGTGTGAGCTTATAAAAAAAATGGAAAAATTAGAATTCAGTACCTAGTCACCAATGTTCATAGATTGAAACCTTATTTGTTTTCAGTTTTTTATCAAAGTTCCTTGACTTTGTACACCTCAGCATTTTACTATTAAAATACTTCCATGGCATCTTTTATTTTTTTTTTACAACAAATTTTAATTTATAATTTCCCTCATATTATCAGGTTTGTAATTGAAAATGCTAAAATTCTCTCACTCAAATTTATGCTTATATTGGAAAATCATAACAAATGACCATTGAATTTGAATATGTATCTTCAAATTTAAATTTCAAACTTATTTTTTCTCCATGACCATCATATTGCAAAATCGTAACAAATGACCATTATATTGCTCTGAATGCAATTTTAATTTCATTGGGTACATTCTCTTCTCTTGTTCCTTAATCCATGTACCCAACTTTTATTCTATACTACCATTATAACTTTTTTTTCTAAATTTTTTGTACCCATACATGTATAACTTTTTCCTATAGGATTTATATAGTATGTACCCTTAAGTAATTTGGTCTTATGGTTTGCTTCCATTTTTCTATCCTTCAATCATTTTTTACATTAAGAATTTATATGGGTACATTGTTTTTCTTCCTGTTGTTGCATATGGGTTTTAATGTTGAAATTGTATATGGATACATTCTTGTGAATTACTATAATTGTACATGGGTACATTCTTATGGGAACATTTATCTTTTATCATGACATTCAATAAAAAAACAATTATTTTCTAGGAGTGGAGTTTGTTGTTTAATCCCATAAACGTTAAAGTTCAAATCTTATGGGATTTTATATCCCATAAATGTGGTAGTTTATTTTATTTAATTGCTTTAAATATTCGGACAAAATAAATTGCTTTAAAGGATGTCTATAGTACAATATTTAATTTAAAATATAAAATAGGTGACATAGAAATTAATTAATGCTAATATGCTGATGTGTGCAAAATCAAAGGACTTTGACAAAAAAACACTAAAAACTAATAGGCTTTCAATAAATGTACACTAGTAATTAAGAACCGCATCCAAAGTATCTCTAACACTATGTTTGGATGACGAAATTTAAGATTACTAAGGAATTTCAAAATGACGGAAATTGAAATGACAAGATTTTATTTTCTAGAATTTGTAAATTTTCTTGTTTGGTTAACCTAAAAGAACAATGGAATTGAATACGGAATTTATTATTTTTAAACTCTCAATCATAGAAATTGGGAAATGACACCTATTTACATAGAATTTGAACTTGGGAATTTGAGGTCCCAAATTCAAAGTTTTTTTTCCATGTGGAAATTCTAGATTCCTATGTTTATGAATCAAAACAAGGAAATTGATGCATGTTAATTTATAAATTCTGACATTTACCAAAATTCCAAGTTTATTCGTCCTAAGAAGAATTCATAAATACTAGCCTTCATGCAAGCGCTCACGAGTGTGCAGAAGGCATTTTTCTGAATCACGGCGTGCTACGCGTGACTTACACGTTTTAAATGTATTTAGCATAAATTCACAAAAGGAAGGTCAAATGTTTAAAGTAAATGAATAATCTCAGATCATGTTAAAAGAAAGCCCTCATAAACCAATTAAAGCAACTGAATTCACATAATAAAATCAGTCTATATAGAATTACATTAAGAATAGAGAAAATAATATTTAATAAACAATTGATTGAATCACATTATTGCTAGCTCATTATGAGGCTAAGCCCACCCTCTCCCCCTCAGTGTAGATAATATCGTTTGTTAAAAGAAAAAAAATCATTTGACAACTAATTTAATCACATTATTATTCATGAAAGACCTTTTTTTATAACCAGCATTTACAAAATCTTAAGATGTTTTGAACGTCTTTAAAAATAGAGAAATTGAATCATATTATTGCTAACCTATTGTGAGGTACTAATTAAAAAAAACCCAAAAAAAATTAATTATTAAAAAAATACTGTTAAAATGATGAAAATGCCCATTTTCTTATTTGATGTATTATTTTGGGATGCCTTAGAAGTTTTGTCTTGGGGCATTTTTGTCTAAATATTTTTTTTGAAGTTTGGTGACACCAAAATAGTATTCACCTTTTCTATTCTCCAAAAAAAAAAGCACAAAAAATTAATTATTAAAAAAATGACAAACATGCCCCTGCCTTAATTGATGCATCATTTTTGGATGTCTTTGAAGTTTTTTTGTCTTAGAAGCATTTTTTTCCAAATATATTTGTTGAAACTTGGTGACACCAAATCACTATTCACTTTTCCATTGCTTTTATATATTATAGATATACTACCTCGTGGTTGGTCGGCAACATCAACCAAGAAACGTTCAATGTCGGTTAATGACTTTCGAAGCCTTCCGAGTTCAGCTTTGAAACCCCATGCATGACTGAATTCTTCCCTAGCAAGTGAAAGCACCTTGTTCAGTATTCCCTCCGCAACAAAAGTAAGCACAGCTTCAGCTGCCATTCCTTCAATTCCCTGCAACTAAGCTCTCAGCTAATCACAGTGTTTAATTTCTCTCTTGGATACGATACAAGTGCAAAGGAGGATGATATGTAGGCAACATATATTGGTAGGTTTAACTTTTATAACGTGGACAAGGGTAGTGCATCCAATAATTAAAGGATATATTCGATCCTTACACGCTGATCTGTCAATTAATGTACATTTGAAAATATGTGCTTCCAAGTTTCTGCAATCTTCCCTGCACGCTGATCAGTCAGCAATCACCGTGTTTCTAAATTCTCTCTCCAGTAGGGCAATATTTTTGCCTTATGAAAAGTTTCTCATGTATAATTGCAAAAATGTCATTCTTACTACATATTTGGAGTATTATTTGTACTATTTCTCTAATAGAAGTAAGACATAAATGCGTTGACGGACCCTACTTTTATTAGAGAAATGATACAAAAAATGATACAAATAGATAATAAGTATAGTATTATTCATATAATTGAGTATATATTCTTTTTTACTTTAGATATGTGCTTACTTTCTGATTCATTTGTTCTCTAAGATGCTTTTAGGAATCTTACCCTTCCTTTAGACCTACTTCAACCCTTAGAGTAAAACTCAAATTTTAGGTTTTAAATTTACCCCAACTTGCTCCAACCTTTGGGACAAATATGAGTTAAAACTCAAAACTCATTTCTAGGCCAAATTTAGCCCAAAATTCCATCTTGGGTTAGTGAGACAGGTCCACCATATATGTATATTTTTTTAGTTTTATATTTAAAAATTCATTGAATTCAACGGTAAATATTTAATTTGATGAAATCCAACGGTAAAAAAAAATCTAACGGTCTAAATTTAAATCTAACGGCTAAAGTAATTAAAAAAAATTCTTTTATGTGTTTCATATTCTTTCATAGTGTTTCAAGAGTTTCATGGTGTCAGTTAGTGATTTTTCAATATTTATCAGAATCTAAATATTTTTAAGTTAAAAAAATGTTCATAAAATTAAATTTGAATAGTCTACATAATTTTTTCTTTTAAAAAAGTTACTTTAAGAAAAAAATAGAAGCCTAAATTCATTCTTTAATGATTTGGAGCTAAAATTATAACCCAAAATGGTTGGAGTAAAAAAATTATTTCTGAATTAAAACCTAAATTTTTTAGACTAAAAAATTTTAGATTTTAACCCAAAAATTAAAGATGATCTTATAATCTCATATATATTTGAGGATGTATTCTTCTTTGTTTTAGACATGCGTCCCCTATACGAGTAACTCACTTTTCTATCCACACCTTATCTTTAAGCTTAAATTCTCATTCTTTCTTTCTCCATTAGGACAGTTGGATCGCAAAATAGAGGGTAGATTCCTTTCAGAATAAGTAATGGAGAATAGATTTACTTTAGTCGTGGCTCTTCTTCGTTCACTGGTTCAATTAATTGTGTTGAAAAAGAGATATTTCCAAAACACGAGCCAATAAATCACTTGACATATATAAAGCAATATATATTTTTCAATGCTTTTTTATTTATATTATGATTCGTGATATACCGTTTTGTATTTTAAATACATTGAAAAATCTCTCGTGTTAAATTTAGTTGGTTCTAAATTTAACCCCTATACGAGCAAATCGCTTTTCTATCTACACCCCATATTTAAACTTAAATTCTCATTCTTTCTAAGAGCACCTGCGGTTTCTATCCAAATGTCTTCTACTCTATATATATGTGTGTGTGTGTCTTTCTTTGTCTATTAGGACGGTTCCAATTGTTTTCAGAAACATACATCCAGAACCCGAACTTCATGTGCAGAATTGATTCAACCATGTCAAATTCAAACCCCTTTCACCAGTTTAAAATGCATTCATTTATCTAACGAAGATTCAATACACTGATAGAAGAGAGTTTAGGATTAGGGTTTAGGCTAGATTTGATTTTGTGGAGGAATTTTTATAAATCAAATCGAAGCAGTGTTGGTGGCAGTAAAAATACATTAGAAGGTTGAAGGATAAACCCTAGATTGAAAAGAAGATGACTTTCAAATTTTTTTTTTTTAACACTTTGGATGTAGTCTCTAGTTTTCAATGTTCTTTAGTTAAAATCTTATTGGTTTTCAACTTTTGATCAAAATCCCTGATGTATGTACACTTTTGCATTAATGTATGACTTTTTTTATACAAAAATTTATAATTGCAGTTGTTGATGCACAAAATCAGTGATGACTTTGGTACAACAGAAAGTGTCAGGTTTTGTGACCTTCACTTGGTTGCTTCGGTCACTAATGAGGATAAGTATGTAAATGAATAGAGACAGAGAAGCAAACACAAGATATACGTGGTTCACCCAGATTGGCTACGTCCACGAAGTAGGGGAGTTCTCATTAATTGTGAAGGGTTTACACAAATACATATGTTCAAGCTCTATTTATAGAAGAGAGTTTCTAGTTTTGTTCTGACATTGACACGTGTCGTGTTGTGATTGGCTTCTGATGTTGACACGTGTCGCGCTGTGATTGGCTTCTGATGTCGACACGTGTCGCATTGTGATTGGCCTCCTGGTTGAAGGGAAGCTCTTCTGGGTCATTGACGTTATAACGTTGACCGATGCTCAGTAGTTTCGGGATTGATTAAGTATGGTACAAACAGTACTCCCCTAAGTTCCTGAGTGAGGGAATCTCCTCAGTTAGGGACTTGCAAGATCCAAGCCACTGAGTAATCACGAAACTTCTAAGTACCAAAGTGTGGTATCATTTTCACGTGCCTTATCTGTCTCATATGTAGATGTGGCATCTTCTCTGGAAGTACTTTTCCTCCATCCAGGGGTGGTATCTTTAACCGATGAAGATGCACAAGGTAATGTATCAATTTCACTTGAAGCTTACTTGTAGTTTCGGGCTTGGTCAAGTGCGATACAAACCCTATAGTAGGAGTCCCCCAAGTCGCCGAGCTAGGAGATCTGCCGAAAGAGGTGACAGACAAGGTAAGCAGTCAAACTTCCAAGCAAGCAACCCAGGATCGGAGGTTCGTCTTCGGCTTCCGGTTGATTGTTCTCCTTTTCCTTGTCTCTCATTCAGCTGCCAGGATAAGGAGAAACAAATGGAGAAGAGGTGATATGAGATACTTTTGCTTCTGAAGAAGTAACTTTCCACAGGCTAATTCTTGAACTGTGCCGGAGGGTTTTCTGGTTCCCTCCAGAGTATAAGGCCGACTCAAGAATTTGAGGGTCAAAACAAGTCCATCAAATCTAGAGTATGTTCAACCCTGATGATATGGGATACTCTTGCTGTTGACAGAATAGTGAATGTGGTATGGAAAGGTGTCGTGCTGTAGTGATTTGTTTCAGCTCATCGTTGAACCTTCTGCTTCAATCTTTTGCATGGCAGAAGTGGTGTGAAACCTTTGCATTTAAATGATCCTTCAGAACATTCCTTCATAGTGACTCATCTACGCTTGGCAGCTTCAGTGTAAAGAGCCACTATCTGATCAATTGTCATGAGGTATTTGCCGGAGGAATTCATGACCTTGACAGCAATTGAGGATGAGTACTCGAGAGCAATGCTAAGTAAGCAACCAGGCAAAGGTCCCAGGCAGTCAGTTCCAGATTGGAGGTTTGATTTCAGGTTCCGACCGATTGCTCTCTTTCTCCTTGTCCTGCAGATGTGGACAAGGACAAAGACAAGAACAGGGAGAAAGCATGATATGGGATACTCTTGCTTTCGACCCTGATGATATGAGATACTCTTGTTCTTGGTGTGGCTTATTTGCTGAGGTATTATCGGGGGGAAATAAAGCTGAGTATTTCGAGAGGTTATGTTGAGGGTGCCTTCTCGAATGCGAGAAAGGGTTGAGCATTTTTGCAGGTTTGCCTGTCCGTGGAGGAGGGATGTCGACATATATAGGGATTTCCTAATAGCAAGTAGTAATGATATTCCCTTACCCTTCTTGGTCACAGCAATGTAGTGGGAGCTGCCAGCTTCACGTGTTTTAACTTTGTCAGAGCACTTTGAAAAAGTGGTATGTGGTATCTGGAAAGCTGATGTTGCGTGTGAAGATTACAGACAAACTTTTTCTAAGGAAATCTGGCTCTCGAAGTTCTGAGAGTTGTGCCTCTTTGGTTTTCGAACAAGCAATCCCGTCGGGGATCTGGATCTCGAGATTCGGAAAGCGGTGCCACTTCGGTTTTTAAGAAAGTAATCATGTTGGGAGTCTTTTCTTGAATGTGAGTAAAGGTTGGACGTTCTTGCCAGTCTGTCTTGCCACAGAACACGGAGGTCGACACACATAGGGACTTTCCGGTTGTCAAGCAATGATGTTGTTCCTTTACCCTTGTGGGTAATAGTAGGGTAGCTGGAACTTCGAAATTCTCGTGCCTAAACTTTGTCAGAGATCTTTGGCAAAGTTATATGTGGTACCCGAGGAGTTGATGTTGCGTGTAGAGAATGGATGATTGAACAGTAAGATTCACGTCCTTTCTACTTCACCAGAAATCTTCAACAGAATGCCCGTAATTTCAGCAAAGCTGAGTATGCATGTGATGCTGACAAGGCTGAAAAAAGCTGGTGCCTCTTCGATTTCTGAGATCGGCCCTCGTGGTCTCTGAGTAGCCCAGCTTTTGAGAAAGCAAACGCCTCTTCGATTTCTAGGCAGGCGCCTCTTCGATTTCTGAAGCTCCGTCGAGTGCAGATTTTTATAGAGGTTCACATTAAGTTCCAAAGCACACTTGAATCTCCACCAGTAGAAGCTCCCTTCTTGCACTTCTAAGATCTTGATTTGTCCAACCTCTTATCTCTTCAACACATTTGAAAATGTCTGGCCCATCCGACCGTCGTTTTGATTTGAACCTTGTTGAAGAGGCAGCCACGCCTTCTCCAAACAACATATGGCACCCATCCTTCTTATCCCCTACTGGTCTTCTTACCGTTAGGGATTCCGTGATAAAGAATGATATGACCGCTTTGGTGGTGGCCAGGAACCTTCTCACTCCCAAAGATAACAGACTACTTTCCAAACGGTCTGATGAGTTGGTTGTTAAGGATTCTCTGGCTCTGAGTGTTTAGTGTGCAGGTTCTGTCTCTAATATGGCCCAACGCCTATTTGCTCGAACCCGCCAAGTTGAATCATTGGCGGATGAAGTGATAAGTCTCAAACAAGATATTAGAGGGCTCAAGCATGAGAATAAACAGTTGCACAGGCTCGCGCATGACTATGCTACAAACATGAAGAGGAAGCTTGACCAGATGCAGGAATCTGATGGTCAGACTTTACTTGATCATCAAAGGTTTGTGGGTTTGTTCCAAAGGCATTTATTGCCTTCGTCTTCTGGGGCTGTATCGCATAATGAAGCTCCAAATGATCAACCTCCAATGCCTCCTCATTCTGGGGTTCTGTCCAGTACTGAGGCTCCAGATAACCACCCTCCGGTGCTTTCTTCTTCTGGGGCTCTGCCGACTGTTGAGACTTCCTCTAAGCAACCTTTGTGAAGGCTCCCTTTTGTTTGTTTATTTTGACTCATGTATATGTACATATTTGTAGCTTATCGAAAATATTAATAAATAAGCTTTGCTTCATTTCAACGTATTGTGTTAAGTACACCAAAGCCTTCTTCAGAAAGTTCTCTAAATTTTTTCTTTTGTTTAAGCTTTGTGAGTGAAGCATGTAGTTTGAGGTAGTGTTCCCTTAATTTCCCGAGTGAAGAAAACTTCTCGGTTGGAGACTTGAAAAATCCAAGTCACTGAGTGGTTGTGAGACTTCCGAGTATAGCATATGGTGGGAGTCCCCCAAGTCTTCAGACGAGGAAAGTTGCCGAATGAGGTGTCTTACTTGCTACTAATTTGTCAAAGTAACGAAGCCTTGTTTTGATGTCACACCTTCATTTATGCCTTATCCAAAAATATTTCAAGCTGGTTTTAGCTTTGCGAGGGCCCAAAATTTTTGTGTAGCCCAAAACTGCTTATTTGTTTTCAGCCAAGGAAGTGAAGGAGGGAGTTAACGTAGAGGGAGCGGTAGCTCTTCAATATAATACCATTCTCTGTAGCTTAAATCACAAGGTTGTCTTCATGAAAATTGTTCCTTAGCTTGTGAACTACAACATATCCAAATTTGAGATCCATCGGAGTAGTACAACTCCATATATTCAGGTATGATGAGTGACTGTTCATCATTTTTCTGTTAACCCGTCAGACTTATTGTGAGCTTCAAAACTTCATGTTATCTTGTTCAGATCAACATACTTTCTTCATCGAAGTTGTTCCTCACATTGTGAACTACAACATATCCAAATTTGAGATCCGTCAGAGTAGTACAACTCCAGATATTCAGGTATGATGAGTGACTATTCATCATTTTTCTGTTAACCCGTCAGACTTATTGTGAGCTTCGAAACTTCATTTTCTCTTGTTCAGATCAACATACTTTCTTCATCAAAGTTGTTTCTCATCATCTCTTCCATAACATATTAAAAATTCAGAACAAACTAACGGTTGAATACTTCCAGATCTTCGAAACACCGCATCAGCTTTGAAGCTTGCAGAAATCTGATCGTCATGTTTGGAGCTTCAATACTCTAACTTCCGTCGCTCAAATAGAAACATTTCCTTCGTGAAAGTTGTTCATCTGCTCAAGAACTATAACATGTCCGAAATTCAGCTCCACTGAGGAAGAGCAGGAGTTGCAGAAATTTGATAGATGGAAAGAGGCGGAAGAGGGAAAGGGAGAAAAAGGTTGCTTGGGTTGGATTTTATATAATTGTATGTCTGTTTATGATAGGGATATTGCGGATGTAAAACAAAAAATGTTTGTGTTACTCATGTGTTGTTGTACAAGTTCAAGAGAATCTTGGTTTTGTGAACAAAATTTGTTTATTTGCCACAAGGTTTTGTGTTTGGAAAATAGTTTAATAGGTAAGGTTTATTGACTATAGATTTTTGTTTGGGTATATAGCGTGACTAGTTGAAACTATTTTTAGGAGACAAAACTTGAATTAGCTTCGCACTATCTTGATGAAGAGTGTGTGAAGCTTTTATATGTTTTGATGTTGAAATTTTGTATTGTAGGTGAAGCTTTGGGGTTGAAGCTTTATAGGTGAAGCTTTGGTGTTGAAGGGTTGAAGCTTTATAGGTGAAGCTTTGGTGTTGAAGGGTTGAAGCTTTATAGGTGAAGCTTTTGGTGTTAAAGCTTTATAGGTGAAGCTTTGAGGTTGAAGCTTTATAGGTGAAGCTTTTGTTGGTACCATAAATTGATTTTGCTTCACATTATCTTGATGAAGATAGTGCGAAGCTTTTGAGATTGATATTTGTCCTCCATTGATGAAGCTTTTGTTGGCACCATAAATTGATTATGCTTCGCACTATCTTCATCAAGATAGTGTGTAGCAAAATCAATTTATGGGGCCAACAAAAACTTCATCAATGGAGGACCAATATCAATCTCAAAAGCTTCGCACTATCTTGATGAACATAGTGCGAAGCCTTTGAGATTGATATTGGTCCTCCATTGATGAAGCTTTTGTTGGCACCATAAATTGATTTTGCTTCACACTATCTTGATGAAGATAGTGCGAAGCTTTTGAGATTGATAGTTGTCATCCATTAATGAAGCTTTTGTTGGTACCATAAATTGATTGTGCTTCGCACTATCTTGATGAAGATAGTGCGAAGTTTTTGAGATTGGTAGTTGAATCCCATTGATGAAGCTGCTGTGTTCCCCCTTCCCTTTTTTTTTTCGGATTTTTTTTTAAGGGGGGAACTGAAACATTTGAAATTTGGAACTCCCTAGTGTTAGAAGTTTGAAGATTTTTCATGTGAGGCTTTCTCATGGTTTGAATTTGAATTTTGAATGTTAATAGCCATGTTGAACTATATATGAGAAGAGTAAGTTTCCATTCTTTACCTTACTTTCATTTGCTCATCTTGTAGTGATTTTTGAAGACAGAGTACTCTTTACTTGAGAGGGATTCTGGCATTGCTTTGTTGTACCATCTTCAGGTTAGTAGTCTTCTCCACTAGATCAGATGTTTTCATTCTTGTTGAATTGTTTGAGTGTTCATGTATTTTGTTAAGAACATAATGAACTGGTTGAGCTTTTCTTCATGCCCTATGAGCTTCCTTATATTATGATCCTTCATGTAGTGATAGAGTTTGTTTCTGTTTGTTGTAGATGTCGGAGTCTGGAAGTCTTAGTGATGAGGGCTCCCCTAGCTCTAGCTCTAGGTTTGAGCCTGCCATGTCAGGGTCTTCATGGCCTTTGTTAGAGTCTGGTATGAAAGAAACGTTGGATGATCCTCACAATTGTCAAACCTTAGCCAATATTGGTTCTTCCTCCATGCTAATGGGTGAGGGGGTTGTTTGTGACGCCATACCCATATTTCGCTCTGAGTTCACAGCGGACCATTTAGAAAATAACTTGTTAGATAACGAAAAGTAGCTTGAGGCCCTAAGGCGATCATGTAGCCGTAGTGTAGGAATAAGTATGGTGCGTTGTGAATAATTACCTTCTGAGCCGCCCAAGGGTCATGTTATGTTCTATACCCAGACATTAGTGACCTTGGGGGTAAATTTACCTTTGCATCTGTGGTTGCAACGGATGCTGTCTTTTATTGGTTATGCACATGGACAACTCAACCCTGGTTTCTGGGATACCTTGATCGGGTTTTATACTATTTGGATGGAGTGTGGATTAGGTAAGCCTTCCTTCCATCAGTGGCGCTACTGTTATAAGATGCGCCCGGTGAAAGCATGTACTGGTTATGCCCAATGTGCATGTCGGAGCGAGAGAGAGTGTGTTGTCTTTGATAAGAGAAAGGCGTATTGCACATGGAAGAAACGTTGGTGCTTTCTTTATAATGATTGGAAGCATGCTAAGGGTGTCACGCCTGAGCGACGTGTTCCTACTTACTTCCAGACTGTAGGTTGTAATGTATTCATTTTCTCATTATTTGCTATTGTTGTGCTTTTCTCTTGCTTCTAAGATTTTTCTTCATGCAGTGACACGAGGCACCATCAAACGCTCCAGACAGAAGCTAGCTGATGTAAAGAAAGTGCTGAGGGTGCCCAAAGAAGATAGACACTTGGGTAAGCTACGACCCTTGTTTCGAAAGTACAGTTTCCAACCCTTAGTTTCCGAGTGCCAGATACGAGCGAGTAAGTTGTATCCTTCACTTGATCCTTGTTCTTCCCTTTTTTTTTTGTTATAGATATATAATGTGGTATTCTTTACTTTGATTTTCCTTGTTCAGTGGAGAAGGTAGGCAAGAAAGTGGAGACTAACACCAAGAAAATGAGAGTGCCCATGTTAGTTCCTTCAGAAGACATCCTGTTTCACATGGAAGCTCGCAAGCACCGAGTAAGACCAATCATTAAAACTAAGTCTTGAGAAGAAGTCCTCAAGGTGGCTGCCTCGAAGAAAGCTGAAGCTGAGGTCATTGGATGTGCTGCTGCCATAGTTGCCGGAGAAGATGGGCGATTGCTGCCTCCTCTTCCTACTATTAATCCCATCTTTCCTCCAGTTAGGGAGCACATTGGGCAAAAAGGTGATCCTAGTTCTAGCAGCGAGGGTAAAGATAAGGAAGAGGTTGGCAGTGTCCTTTGGAAGGATTTGAAGGTTGCCATGCGGCCAAAGGACTTTGGGTATATCAACAATTGCCTGGCAGGGCGTCGATTCACTTTCGATGAGCTCGGAGAGCCCTTAGCTAAAGATGAATCGGATTGCGACTGGATGTTGAAGATGTCTTCATATGTGAGTATTACTTTGTCATTTCCTTGTTTTCTCCTCTTTTTTAGCATTATTTTAGTAATGATGATCGTCTTGTCATGCAGGTCATGGCTGAGTATCATGACAGACTGCGAGAGGCTGAGCGGTGCAAGGTGAAATTGAAAGAGAATAAGCAGCTTGTGAATGATGCCAGGAAGACGAGCAAAGCTTTAGCTGAGGCCATCCAAGTCAAGGATCAACATTTTGAGAGTTTGAAGAGGCGGAATGGTGAGAACTTGAGACTCAAGGTACAGTTGGAGGCGACTAAGAAACAGTTGGAGACAACTATGCTCGAGGTTTCCAAGGTTAAATGGGAGTTGGATAGTGCCTTGGTTGAGGTTTCTGAGCTGAAGAGTAGTATCCCGACTGAGAAGGAAGCTGCTATGAAGGAGTTCTTGGGTTCCCATGCCTTTCTCCATGTCCTTAGACCTCGCTGTATCCGGGAAGTTCACTTTGAAAAAAAGAAATGGATGGCCGTCCTTGATCGTTATGATGATGGAAGCGTTCTTCGAAAATACCGTGAAGAAATAGATGAGCATCATCGAAAAGGTGAAACTTTCGACCTTGCAGTTTATTCTAGCAGTGCAGATGAGTCTGGCGATGAGGCTAGTGCTGATGAGCAAAGTCATCCGGGTGATGATGAGTTTGGAGATGCAGAAAATGGCGGTAGGACTCAGAGTGATATGATCAAGGGTTCAACCTCAGATGAGGATGACTAGAAGTGTTTTCACTTTCTGCATGTACTCTACCTGCACTAGTTTGTTGTTTGTATGGCATGTGCCATGTTATAAGCCTGAGAGTTTTTTTTGTTTTGCATGTTTATGAGTGTTTGCATTATCAAGCAAGTGTTTGTATTATCAAGCTTCAAGTGTTTGCCCTATCATTGATGAATGTTTGGCTATGTTTGCATAGATCCTTTGTATAGTCTTGTTGACACATACTTAGATTTTATTTTGTATTGGAAACATTTGCGTTGAAGCTTCAACACTTGAGTGTTTCATTGCTCAGAATGTAAAAGAGTTTAGGGTCGAGTTCGCTAAATCACCTCTTTATTAAATTCATACCAAATGGTCTTTGTTACATAGGATGCCGAACGGCTGTAGCTTAACACTTGTACAATGTGAGTCTATTTGTAATAGTACTTCAAGTGGTCAGCATTCCATGGATGGCCAAGTGTCTTGCCGTCGGAGCTTTTGAGCTTGTAGGAGCCAGGGCGGGTGATGCCGATGACCTCGAACGGTCCATCCCAGTTAGGACTGAGTGTTCCTTCACTCGGGACTCTATCACAGAGTAATCTTTTCTTCAGTAGCCAGTCTCCCACTTTGAAAGAGCGAGGTTTGACCCTTGAGTCGTAGTAGTTGGAGATGCGCTGCTTGTAGGCGACATTCCTCAGGTGAGCCTGATTTCTGTGTTCCTCGACTAGATCCAGGTTGAGGGTGAGTTGTTTGTCGTTCTCACTCTGCATGTAGTTCTGGATTCGGTATGTTGCTTGCTCAAGCTTAACCGGGACAACTGCTTCTGTACCAAAAGCAAGTGAGAATGGAGTTTCTCCTGTGGAAGTTCGATATGAAGTGCGGTATGACCAAAGAACTTGGGGTACGAATTCTGGCCAACAACCTTTAGCTTTGTCCAAGCTAGTTTTCAGAGTGCGCTTGATTATTTTGTTAAAGGTCTCGACTTGTCCATTAGACTGGGGATGGGTTGGAGAGGCAAAATATAAGTTGATGTTGAACTTAGAGCAGAACATCCTGAACTTCTTGTTGTCGAATTGCCGCCCATTGTCCGTGACTATCGCATTGGGAATGCCAAATCTGCAGAGGATGTTCTTCCATACAAAGTCTTCTATTTTTGCCTCAGTAATGGTTGCCAAGGGTTCTACTTCAGCCCACTTTGTGAAGTAGTCAACTGCAATAATTGCATAGCGGACCTTGCCCTTCCCTGCAGGCATTGGGCCGATCAAATCAAGTCCCCATTGGGCGAAGGGCCAAAGGCTGATCATAGGAGTGAGCAGCTCGGGAGGGGAGTGAGGGATAGTTGCGTAGCGTTGACACTTATTACATGAGCGAGATATTCTGATGGCATCTTGGTGGAGTGTTGGCCAATAGTATCCTTGGCGAAAAGTCTTGTGTGCTAGGGATCGAGACCCAGCATGATCTCCACAGACTCCTTCATATATTTCCTGAAGGACAATTTCCGCCTCCGCAGGTGTAAGGCATCTTAGGTACGGCAGGGTAAAACCGCGCTTGTAGAGTTGGTCATTAATGATCAGGTAGCGGGCAGACTTGTATCGAATCTGCTTAGCTTGGACTTTGTCATTTGAGAGGGTGCCATAAGCGAGGAATTTATAAATTGGGGTGATCCAACTATCTCCTTGTTGTAAATTGCACACTTCTGCGACCATGGTGCTTGGTGCTGCCAACAATTTGACATGAATTTTTCTCCCAATCTTGTATTCCACTGCCGAGGCGAGGCGAGCCAAAGCGTCTGCATGATTGTTTGTTGCTCGAGGAACTTGGGTGATTTGGTAGTGGAAATGCTTGAGCAAAAGTCGTGTTTGCGCAAGATATGCTGTCATGGAGCTATCCTTAGCATCAAAGTTGTTCGTGACTTGGTTGACCACTAATTGGGAGTCACTGAAGATATTAATTTGTTTAACCCCAAGGTGCTTAGCCAAACGTAAGCCTGCTAGAAGGGCTTCGTATTCGGCCTCGTTGTTCGATGCCTTGAATTTGAAACGAATAGCGTATTCTATTGCCACTTTGTCGGGGGTAGTGAGGACTAATCCTGCTCCGCAACCCTGTTGGTTGGATGAGCCATCAACATACAGACTCCATGCTGGGGTTGTTGATTCTATCTTATGAGATTCCGATGGTAATGAAGCTACTGCTTCAGGTGTAGAAGCAATGTCAACAGGATATGTGAAGTCGGCGATGAAATCTGCTACTGCTTGACCCTTTTCGGCTGGTTTTGGTTGGTAGGAAATGTCAAACTCACCCAATGCTATCGCCCATTTGATCATTCGCCCAGACGTGTCAGGGCTTTGGAGTATCTGTCGAAGAGGGTGATTGGTAAGCATGATGATGGCGTGTGCTTGGAAATAAGGGCGAAGTTTTCGAGCAGACATGACCAATGCTAGAGCTAATTTCTCAATGTTAGAGTATCGTGTCTCCGCATCTTGTAGGGCCTTGCTAGCGTAGTAGACGGGCCGTTCTACACCACTGTCCTTTCGAATAAGAACAGAACTGATTGCTGAGGCCGAAACCGATAGATAGATAATGAGAGTCACCAATTTCTGGTTTGGAGAGCAGATGGGTTTTACTCATGTACTCTTTGAGGTTCCTGAATGCCTTGGCACATTCCTCCGTCCATGTAATGTACTTCTTATTTCCCTTGAGTGTTTGAAGAAATGAGCACATCTATCTGTGGCCTTAGAGATGAATCTGGTTAAGGCTGCCACCTTGCCAGTAAGGCTTTGGATGTCTTTTGAAGTTATTGGCTCTTTCATGTCGAGGATTGCTTTGATCTTTTCGGGGTTAGCTTCAATGCCTCGTTGGCTAATCATGAAGCCTAAGAATTTGCCAAAGCCCACGCCGAAGACACATTTGTTGGGGTTCAACCTCATTCGATATCTCTTCAGAATGGTGAAGGTTACATATAGGTTGGTGATATGCTGGTCGGCATGTTTGCTCTTGACTAACATATCGTCAACATAAACTTTCATGCTCTTTCCTTGGTCGGATTTTTCTTAACAAGGACAACATTTGCTACCCATGTTGGGTAATTGACTTCACGGACGAAGCCTATGTCCTTGAGTTTTTCAACTTCTGCTTTCATCGCCTCGTATCGTTCAACATCATAAGATCTTTGCTTCTGTTTTACTGGTTTGGTCTTGGGATCAATACTCAAGCGGTGACAGATGATATCGGGAGAGATGCCCGGCATATCTTTATATGACCAAGTGAAGACCTCGGCGTTCTCTTGCAAAAAGGAGATCAACGACAACCGAAGGGGTGGTGACAAAGTGGTGCCAATCTTCACCATGCGATCTAGATGGTCTTTGGAGATAGAGACATTCTCTAACTCTTCAGCGGGTTGTGCTTGCTGGGTGAATGAGTCATCTCGAGGGTCGTCGGGTTGACTGTTGCCATCATGAAGATCCATGTTGGCTTCATCTGGACTGGTCTTTACTACCTGGTTATGTATAAATAGGGTCTCGTTAGGGACATGCAGGTGTTGTTGCTTAACTGAAGTGTTGTAACATGATCGAGCACTAAGTTGATCTCCCCTGATATATCCATTGCCGAAAGGGGTTGGAAACTTCATCAACAACATATGTGTGGATACCATGGCCTTGAGATCATTGATGCATGTGCACCCAAAGATGACATTGTATGTCGTCGGGCAATTGACCACTAGGAAGTTAGTGGTAATAGTAGCTGTGTAGGGGCCTGTACCAATGGTGAAGGGTAAATGTATACTCCCTAAAGGTTGTACGATATCGCCAGAGAAGCTTATCAGAGGAGAAATCGAGCGATCGAGCAAGTGTTCAGCTACATTAAGTGCATTGAAAGCTTCAGCAAACATGATATTGACTGAAGCACCTGGGTCTATCAGGATTCGTTTCACATCAAAATTTGCTATGTGAGCCTCCACGATCAGCGGGTCGTTGTGAGGGTAGATGATACCTCTTTCTTCCTCGGGGTAGAAACATATTGGATCACAGTTAGGCTTTTGATACTTACCTCCCCTGATGTCTTCCACGTGAAACACTTGATGGCCATGTCTCAAAGTTCGTTCACTGTTTTTCATGGTCCTATTGGAAGATTCAGACATGGGTGTGCCGCCGCTTATGAAATATATCACATTCACCTGGCGTTGGTTACGGTTATCCCTTGGAGGGTGAAAGAGGAACTGATCAATTTTTCCTTCATGGGCCAAAGCTTCAATATGATCACGGAGGATGATGCACTTCTCGCCATCATGGCCATTATACTCGTGGTAGCAACAAAACATGCATGTGTTCTTCGTGGACTTGTAATCTGGCTGTCTTGGCTTTGGTATCAGGTGAGCTATACTGGGGTAGATGGTCGCGCATGTAGCGTTCAAAGGTGTGTATGTCTCATACCTCGGGGTAGGGCCTGTCTTGACACGTGATTGGCCCACTGCGTTGACTGCCTGGGGACGGGCGTTATTGTGATGATATCCTGAGTTATCACGATAGTGCCCCTTATTGTTTTTATTAAAATGAGATTGGTGAGGATGGAAATCTTTCCTTTTGCCCTGGGATTGATATGTCTGCTGACTTGGCGAAGCATTAAATGAGGCAGGGGGTGTGCTGCTACCGTTTGGAAGGTTGAGGTCTTCTCATTTTGTTGGATCTGGCCTCCACTCCCTACTTACTGATAAGGGGTGACTGTAGGGGGTTTCCCTTGATATGTCCTTGCCTCGGCGAAGGCATGGTTGTAAGCTTGTGACATCACCTCAGAATAAGTCTTCCAAGTGTTGGCATTGATCATGTACTTGAAGAAACAGTCACGTAAGCCTTCCGTGAAGGCCTTGAGGGCGGTCTTGTCATCTTCCTCAGCACAGCAAGAATACTCATGGCTGAAGCGGCCAACATACTTTCGTAATGACTTGTCCGGCTTCTGGCGAATAGTGTACAAGTCATCTGCAGAATGCAAGCGATCGGTCTGGAAGATGTGTTGAGAGACAAACAGCTTCCTCAACTCTTCAAATAAGTCTACTGTCTCAGGTGAAAGACGACAATACCAGTTTAAAGCTCCGCTAGAGAGGGTGAAGAGGAAGAGAAGGCACCGTTCTTCGTCAGTGTGTCTCCGGTATACCATGGTGGACTCAAAGAGGTTAAGGTGTTCAATCGGGTTTTCCCTTCCAGTATAGAGTTGTAAGTCAAGCTTCTGCTTTGTCTTTGCTTGGAGGGGGGTGTTGAGGATCCTTCTTATGAAGGGGCCAGGCCTGGGTTGGTTCCAGTCAGGTATCTCGGCTTGACGTTCAGCCTTCAACTTGTTTACTTCCTCCAGGAGCTGTAGGACAAAGGGGTCCTGAGTGGAGTCGTGCCCCACTGAAGTTTTCTTCCGTAAGTTCCCATCGCCTCTTGTAAGTAGGAAAGTTTGATCAAGATAGCGTGATTTTTCCTTGGACTCGCCATACTGACTCCTAGAGTAAGTATGTCGGAACATTTCCGAGTCCCCTGTACCTTCATGTTCTTCTGGGACTTGTTGCCCATTCCCTAGATTGGCTGCTGGCCTGGGTCGTGGAAGAGGACCGAGTCTTTCAGAAACTCTTGGGTCATTGATCTTCGAGCTTATGTGGATGAGATTCTCTTGACGTTGCTTTAGAAAGTCTCGACAATCGAGATAGACGGCTTTTGATCCTTCCACTCCCTCTATGAATAGGTGTTTTCCTCTACTTCTTCTGCTTTGGGTTGAAGCAGCTGGGTTGAGAGAAGTCTCATGTTGATTATCACATTGATGTGTAGCTCGATCCCTATCAGGGATGTCCGTGGTGGATATCGGTGACCCTCCGTGTTGGGGGGCATTCAGATAATTGTTGACCTCAACAGGGGGCCGAGCTTGTGTGTTTGAGCATGTCTAACCTTGTGAAGCATCTCGAAAAGCTTTTCATATTGTTCCTGGAGGACCTCATTCTTCATCGCTATCTTGTTGTTCTGAACCTCTAGCTCATCGACTTTAGCTTGAAGAGTAACTCTATTTTCTTCCTGCTTTCGTTGCTTCATACTAGGTCCAATGGGGGTGTCATTCTGTGTGCTATGGCTTCTTTCGCTCCCCATGTCGGAGAGAGATGCTTGGCCAAAAGAAAGTGTACAAGCGGTGGAAACCAGCTTGACAAAGCTGAAGAGAGTGGGAATAAGTGTCGTTCCCACAGACGGCGCCAAATGTTGATGCACAAAATCAGTGAGGACTTTTGTACAACAAAAAGTGTCAGGTTTTGTGACCTTCGCTTGGTTGCTTCGGTCACTAGTGAGGATAAGTATGTAAATGAATAGAGATAGAGAAGCAAACACAAGATATACGTGGTTCACCCAGATTGGCTACGTCCACGGAGTATGGGAGTTCTCATTAATTGTGAAAGGTTTACACAAATGCATAAGTTCAAGCTCTCCTTTTGTGAGTTCTAGTGAATAGTTTATTACAAAATGACATTAGAGATTATTGTGGGAGAATGATCCCTATTTATAGAAGAGAGTTTCTAGTTTTGTTCTGACATTGACACGTGTCGTGTTGTGATTGGCTTCTGATGTTGACACGTGTTGCGCTGTGATTGGCTTCTGATGTCGACACGTGTCGCATTGTGATTGGCCTCCTGGTTGAAGGGAAGCTCTTCTATAACGTTGACCGGTGCTCAGTAGTTTTGGGATTAGTCAAGTATGGTACAAACAACAGTTATTTATATTTATGAAAAAAATATTATAACATGTGATTTAAAATATTAAAGATAGTTAAGCTCTTAAAAATCACATCATCATAATCTTCACCATCATCAATATCAGCCTTCAAACCCAGGCCATAACTGTAACATCCCACATCATCCAGGAGAGTGGATCATGTAAGCCTTATATGTATATTCACATCTCTACCTAGCACGACGCTTTTTGGGAGCTCACTGGCTTCGGGTTCCATAGGAACTCCGAAGTTAAGCGAGAATAGGCTAGAGCATTCCCAAGATGGGTGACTCACTGAGAAGTTGCACGTGAGTTCTCAGAAACAAAATCGTGAGGGTGTGGTAGGGGCCCAAAGCGGACAATATCGTGCTATGGTGGAGTCGGGTCCGGGATGTAGTGGCTGCCCGGGCCGGGATGTGACAATTTGGTATCAAAGCCAATCCCTGACCGGAAGTGTGCCGATGAGGACATCGGGCTCCTAAGGGGGTGGATTGTAACATCTCACATCACCCATAGGAGTGGATCCTGTAAGCCTTATATGTATATTCTCATCTCTACCTAGCACGATGCCTTTTGGGAGCTCACTGGCTTCGGGTTCCGTAGGAACTCTGAAGTTAAGCGAGAATAAGCCAGAGCATTCATAGGATGGGTGACCCACTAGGAAGTTGCACGTGAGTTCCCATAAACAAAATCGTGAGGGTGTGGTAGGGGCTCAAAGCGGACAATATCGTGCTATGGTGGAGTCGGGCCCGGGATGTGGTGGCTGCCCGGGCCGGGATGTAACAATTTGGTATCAGAGTCAATCCCTGACCGGAAGTGTGCCGATGAGGACATCAGGCCCCTAAGGGGGTGGATTGTAACATCTCACATCGCCCATAGGAGTGGATCATGTAAGCCTTATATGTATATTATCATCTCTACCTAGCACGATGCCTTTTGGGAGCTCACTGGCTTCGGGTTCCATAGGAACTCCGAAGTTGAGCGAGAATGGGCCAGAGCATTCACAGGATGGGTGATCCACTAGGAAGTTGCTCGTGAGTTCCCATAAACAAAACCATGAGGGTGTGGTAGGGGCCCAAAGCGGACAATATCGTGCTACGGTGGAGTCGGGCCCGGGATGTGGTGGCTGCCCTGGCCGGGATGTGACAATAACCTTAGGGAATCATGCTCGTAATAAATTAACCAGTAGGCTAGAAAGAAGGCCTGTCAAAAACTTAAAAACCAATACATGTTATAAATAGGCAAAAGTTGGAGAGATAATCCTTGCTAAGGACAGGAGCGAAACGGGTTCAAAGTATCACATTGTTTAGTTTCGTAACTATAACACAAAAGGATTGCAGGTAAAGAGAGGAAATGAGAGATACTTATATTATTTCTTTCATTTCTTTTCTTTGTTGTGTATTGTGATCACACACGGAGTGCTCTTTATATAGAGCCACATCTGTGAAGGTTTACAAAGTGAAATCATTGCCTTTTGGAAAAGTTCATACAACAATAATAATACAACTATTTCCAAGTCTTTCTTACTATTAGCTAAAGCATGTGGGAATCTTACTATTAGCATGGGGGCATACATTCCCACAATTTACAACACTCCCCATTAGATGCCCACATATCAACATCATATATTATTTTTTACTTCAGATATGTGCTTACTTTCTAATTCATTTGTTCTCTAAGATGCTTTTAGGAATCTTACCCTTCCTTTAGACCTACTTCAACCCTTAAAGTAAAACTCAAATTTTAGGTTTTAAATTTACCCCAACTTGCTCCAACATTTGGGGCAAATATGAGTTAAAACTCAAAACTCATTTCTAGGCCAAATTTAGCCCAAAAATTTCATCTTGGGTTAGTGAGGCAGGTCCACCATATATGTATATTTTTTTTAGCTTTATATTTATAAATTCATTGAATTCAACGGTAAATATCTAATTTGATGAAATCCAACGGTAAAAAAAAAAATTCTAACGGTCCAAATTTAAATCCAACAGCTAAAGTAATTAAAAAAAATTCTTTTATGTGTTTCATAATGTTTCACGAGTTTCATGGTGTCAGTTAGTGATTTTTCAATATTTGGCAGAATCTAAATATTTTTAAGTTAAAATGTTCATAAAATTAAATTTGAATAGTATACATAATTTTTTCTTTTAAAAAAGTTACTTTAAGAAAGAAAAAAAAAACCTAAATTCATTCTTTAATGATTTGGAGCTAAAATTTTAACCCAAAATGGTTAGAGTAAAAAAATTATTTCTAAGTTAAAACCTAAATTTTTTAGACTAAAAAATTTTAGATTTTAACTCAAAAATTAAAGATGATCTTATAATCTCATATATATTTGAGGATATATTCTTCTTTGTTTTAGACATGCGTCCCCTATACGTGTAACCACAGATTTAAATATCGATATTATCGGCGAAATTTCGCCGATAATATCGATTTTTCCGGTCGGTGACATTTTAACTGGTTTCCGTGGGGTTTTCGGCCAAATATCGCGATATTATCGATAATATCGATAATATCGCGATATTTGGAAATTATCGGCGAAATATCCATGGACGGTGGAATCGGAATCCGAGGCGACGTCGGAGAAGAACGCCGGAGACGGTGGGGCGATTCCCGGGCCGGTTTCGTCCCAAAAACCTTGCAAAAACACGAATCTTAACATTAATTTCACAAATATACATCAGATTTCACAAATATACAAACGATTCAAGGCAGGGTGAAGTCGGAGAGATTAGGGTTTAGGGTTTCATGGAATCTCACCTGACGAAGCGGAATACGAACGATCCTTGCTCCGCGGCGCACCTCTGACTTCGCCTGAGCCACGATCAACGGCGATCTGTGTGTGTGTGTGTGTTTGGGAGACGAGAGATCGGAGATCTCTCTTTGTATGTGGGTGTTTGGGAGAAGAGAGATCGGAGAAGGGAGAAGAGAGATCGGCGAATGGAGCTGAGAGATCGAGAGATCTCTGTGTGCATGTGTGTGTTTGGCAGAAGAGAGATCGGAGATCTCTGTAAGTCCGATCTCTGTGTGTGCGTGTGTTGGACTTGGATCCGATGTCAACTTGTGGAGCTCTCTGTGTGAGTGTGTGTGTGGGAGAAGAGAAGGGAGAAGAGAGATGGAGAATGATGATCGAGAGAGAGAGAGACTGAGGAGCTCTGTGTGTGTGTGTGTGTGTTTGGAAGAAGAGAAGGGAGAAGAGAGAA
>VIEB01001917.1:31241-43548 GCA_006547085.1 Malus baccata | reverse complement strand
TCCTTTGCCTGCTGGACTAGCTTATATTTTATTAACCCAACCCAGGAGAGAGAGGGAGAGAGATGGAGGAGTTTAAATTCTGTAAATTTTGGTTGTGAGCTTTAAAAAAATGGTGCTTTTGATCGTGTTGGGATTTTATCTGATCTGGGTCTGCTCTGTTAGCATTCACAACTCTTGCAAAAGTCTCTGGATTCTTTTGGAGGTGACTCACTTCTCCACTATTTTTTATTCTCTGCCTTTTCCTTTTACCTCAGATTAATTGTTATATGTCTTCAAGTTAATGGAAGAATCTCTCCCCTCTCTCCTCCATAAATGGATGTTTTAGTAATAATTGACTAGGCAGGCCTGTATTTCTGCGTCTTGAAGTCATAGCTTGAACATTGTGGGGTGCTAAAATGCGTGGTGGGTGAATTACTTCTGTAGTATTACTTTTATTTTTTATTTTTTATTTAATTATATTCTCTTGAAGAAAAATGCAATCGGTGATTAATTAGTTATTAGAATTGGGATGTCCATGCAAGATTTGCAAAATCCACTNCCCTTTTTTTCAGTTTACCAAACACAAAAATGACCCTCAGTTTTTTTTTAGAGTGGCTTTTTTTAAAATCACCTCAATCCCAAACGGGGCCTTAATGGAGGGTCCATCTTTAACGAGGATCATCAAAATAAGTAAGAATACTATTTCTACGAAAAATATCATTTATGGGCACTAATTCTTTCTCTTGTTCTTAAATCAATAAGCTTCGTCGCCCGGTGATCTTCGTAATAGAATAACCATGTCGATACGTCTGTGCTTGTTTGGAAAGGTCGTCACAAATGATTCAAGTGTGTTGTTCACGGTACATAAAATATTCAGAGACAATATCAACAATGCAGTTCATCCAACTAGGTCGTTTTTTCATGAAAGTTGCCGTGCAAAAATTAAAGAGCATTTAAAACAAAAATTAACCATGGTTAATATAAGACACCCGGCAAACCACTAGGAGGGAGATGAGCACCCACCAGAAACTTGGAGTAAATTATAATCAAATTTGATGTTTTACACTTCAAATCATGCATTTAGACAGGTCTCAACACTTAAAACACAAGAAAATATAAATAAGTAAATTTGAACACGACCAGTTATGTTTTAAATCTGATAAAAAAAAAAATAGGTTTCTAAATAGTAATGTTTTAAATCTAAACTTATGAGGTTAAATGTGACCGTTGGAAAAATGCTTACCCTTGGTTGCCAAATCAATTTCGAAGTTAGAGGTCGTGGTGTCCCTAGGAACCGTTAAGTTCTGAAGCTTTCTCCACACCGTTGGACTTGTAAGAAGCAACACTGTGCCTTGTCCACTTGAGGGAACCCAACAAATCATTCTCAATGCAATCGTACCTGTAAATAATCCATACGCGTCAATTCCACATTAAGATAAAGGTTTGCAACACCATCTCCAGCAAGATTTTTGAAGACCAAATGGGAGAACTCAAGTCTTGAAAGAAACTTACAATTTTGCGCAGAGCTTATCAACAAGCGTAGAAAGATTTAAGATCCTGATTTTCAACTCCCTAATTTCATCCGGCGAATACTCGTCGAAAGGCTCCTCTATAAACTTAGAAAGCTTCTCCATATTTGACTCAAGCTGCTGCTGCTGGTCCTCAAATAAGTTTTGTTTTATGGTCCTTTCTTCTGCCGTCATTTCATTTTTGCATAGATCTTCGCTAAACATGTAATATGCAAACGGATAGGAATATGAAATAATCTGCCTTGATCTGAAGAGTCTGTTGAGTACATTGGTTGCCCAGCTAAAATCTGTACGTGTAAATTCTCTTTCTACCAAATGCGATATTTTTCCTTGTATGCTTTGTTTCAGCTTTGATTCAAGCTTAAGAGAATCGATATGAGCTTGATAACGGTTGTAGTAGTGAGTGTAACGAACAAGATCGCTCTTGGCTTGCTCAAGAGTCATCTCCTCGTCTTCTTTGAATCGCCCACAGCTGTGACCCGCGATGGACTCCGCATTATGCTCGTAACCAGTTGCGCCACCACAGAGCCAACTGTCCAAACACGTATAGAAACAAACTTTGAAGCAATATTATCAAATGCACTCCATTCAAAAGAAATGGCAGCAACGATTCATCAAAAAGAAGAGTGACAGAATTATGGAAGCTCCATTTTGATTCAATGAAGATTTTNAAAGAAATGGCAGCAACGATTCATCAAAAAGAAGAGTGACAGAATTATGGAAGCTCCATTTTGATTCAATGAAGATTTTAAGCCACACTCTGTCTTACAATACTGCTTATCGCAATGTCATAGAAGATGACATGTACATTACTGAATGCTTTAAACCAATAATTTTGTCCAAAGCCTAGTCTATAAGCAGCCAGTCTACGAAAAGTCACACATCAACATAAACTTCACCTTTAGTACAGCAAATCCTAAGAAAAGGATCCTACCCAGGTAGAGTTTTGAACACTGCCCGACCATCTAAATGTACGAAATATTCCCCAAACCAGCCCCACAGTTCCATAAACGTAAGGGCACAAGACTAAGCAAAATGCAGAAAATATATATAAACACTCACCAAAAATGTTGTCCGCAGACACAAGTAACTAGATTGCATCCTCCATTCTTTTCAACCAGCTTGTGACACTTTGGGCAAGGCTTCGTATTGACTGCAATATAATTAACCGTCTCTGATTCATCTTGGCACTTCTGACACCATAGTTTCCAAATTTGACATGAACATGGGGAGTGTGCTTCAGATAAGCAATTAAAACAGAATTGAAGCGCACATGCACATTCAACCTCACAAAGTTCATCTTCCTCGATGCGTATGGCATTTCCGCAGTGGGGAACACTTGGGCACCATTTCACCATTCTATTATCATCTATATATGATTCGAGAAGAAAACGCTCAAATTTCTCTGCTAGATTAGGATCTCTTGCACTGACTAGATTTCTGATTATGGATTCGTCACAAATAGCATTGCATTTATGTGCCATGCATTGAATGCGTCTACTCTGCCCGTCATTTATTTTCACAATAAAATGCTCTGTCCAACCTAAGCACAATTGTAGACAAAACGGATTCCATTAAAAGGAAACTATAATCACAAAATGCGTACATTGCGTGAAAAAGTATAGAAGATGCAAAGGAGAGTACTTACATTCGTTGCAGAAGCAGTGACCGCAATCCATGAGTGTCACCTGACCAGCTGGAATTTCGTCCATGCAAATACCGCACATAACCTCAGAGGGAAACTGTTGTGAGACATTGCTATTGTGCTCCACCAACGTCACACCTGCTTCAGCATACAATCTATCTTTCCCCTTATCTACAAGCACCGCAAGCAGATTGTCAACATCCCACCGATAATGGATGAGTAAGGTTCGGGCATGGTTTTCTTTCGATGATAGCACATCCATTACCCTCTGCACGTCGTCCTTCTGCACATTTTAATGCCACATTTGATATAATTCTATTAACAGATACATAACCACCGTAACATCATACAAAACTCCATACCTGTGCAGCCAAGAGAGATTCTTTCGGAATGACCTGTAAATACAAATTAAGATGGCATCAGTAATTGAATTCAGGACGAGAACTTTCACAGTTTCAAAGTATCGAAAAAATCATGATGCAGATAAGCTAAATTGCAGGCAACAAGAAATTAATTTGATTTTAAACACACAAAAATTGAGAGAATATGATTCTGTTTCTCACTCTCTGCATCAAATTGCGAAACCGAAACCCCGAAAGAAACCCAAATTTCACTAACAAAGACAAAAACACAGCTGCAAGAAACCACATTCTTAGCAACCAAACAGGAAGCACACCCCTTTTGTGGTTAGCGATAGAATTCGAGAAAAAAGAATGGAAATTTCCTCCGAAAATCTCAGAAATTCGCAAAACAAATAAAATCCCAGGAAACGAAATTCACAAAATTACGATCACCTAACAAGGAAATTAAAAATCATCGCTACCTTACTCCTCGGAACCTCAGGCGGGAGAGAGTCGTCATTCTCGACGTAATCCAACAGCTCCATGTTCTGGCGATCATCCTCGTCGTCGTAATACTCCTCGTCCTCGCTACTGACGTAATAATCGTCCTCCATTTCTGTATCTCTCTCAAACCCAAAAATCAAAATTGGAATTGCAGACGATCAAAGATTTTCACTAGGCCTGATCGACGAGGGGAGGAAGAGAAAATTTTCCGGGAAAATGAAAAGAAAGAAATCTTCGTGGGGAAGTAAAACCCCTTGAAAGATTTGATCTTTTTTTCCTTTCCTTTTCTTCTCTTCCACCTTCTCCCGTCAAGAATGATGAGAGAAGAGAGGGGAGAGAGATAAGGCAAATTTAAACGAAACCGAAAAGGGATTTATATATATTGAATAGTTCCTCGTTTTAGATAATCTCTCCCGCGGAGGAGATCAGTCTTTCCTTGAAATAAAATCACGGGATAATGGCGATGTTTAAGGTATGTCTTACGATGGGATGGATGACTAATTTTTACTAATTTCCCTTTTCTAATTTTTTAATTTTTTTAATTATTTCCATTTTCTAAACAATCGGCTTCTCGTCAAACCTGATAGCGTGAGTTTGTAATTAAACATAGCGTTAAAGTAATTGTTTACATGATTAATGAGCTAATTAAACATAGCGTTAAAGTAATTGTTTACATGATTACTGAGCTAAGTGGATAAATGATTCATTGTTACCTAATTTTGAGATCAAATTAAGCACGTCATGAACTCTTATATTAGTAGGTGCTATGCTCTCAAATTAGTAGCAAATCACTTTGTGAGACCACGACCTTTGAAATCACAACGGGCTCGTCATTCACTATTATGGCTTATCTTACCACTTTTTTTTTTTTTTTTTTGGAAAGTGGGATCCAAAAGGATTGCCAACGAGAAGCTTTTATCAAAACAAACACACTCTTACAAATAAAACAAATGCCCAATTTATTCCTAGAAACAAACAAAGACCGGGCCTAAAAACAAAGAAAACACAGAAAATGAGCCCAACAACAGTGAAACCCAAACAAAAACGAACATCAAAGAAACATCCATTGTGCTCTCCAGCGCTAATCCTAGAAGCAGCCACCCATCCAACCTCCATCCACCGCCGATCATCACCTCTACAGGCGCCACCTGCACATAACCATCAACAAGAGATAGTTAGCGAGAGATAAGCCAACCATCGGAAAGAAGCTCTAGGGAAATCTCGAGCAACACCGCCGTGAACGGTAGACAACAAGGAGAACGTGGTGGTGTGGGAAACACCCGAGTCGGATACAACACCGGAACTCTACACACAAACTCTACAGAAACCATGGCTAAAAAACAAAGTACAGAAGGGCCATGAAGAGGGATACCCACGAGGGTTGAGGGATGGGAAAAGCCAGAGAGGAAAAAGAGAATAACCATTAGTAGATGGAAGGAGATAAAAAAGAAAAAACAAAAGCAAAAAAACCAGAGGAAAATGAGAAAGACCATCAACAGATGGAAGGGGAGAAGAAAGAAAAAGCAAATACAAAAAACCACCCATCGATCCCAGCCGTAGCTAGGATCGGCGGCACCAATTAACGGAAGCACGATCGGGAAATCACTTACACAATATGGTGAGAAGCACCCTCAAATAGAGGGAAGAACTCTCACAGTGAGAGAAAAGAGGGCATCTTACCACTTTTATTATGTTTGCCCACTTAGAATAAGAAAGTCATGTATTTAAAAATAGAAAGAAGGAAAGGGTAAGGTATCGCATAACACGTCTAATTAATATGAAATTTTATTTTTTAGTATTGCAGTAAAAAAAAAAATTATGGAACATGCAAAATTTTTCTTATTTTGAATACATTACCAACTACCAAAAAAAAGAATTTAGAAATTAGAATTACTTCAATACTCATTTTAGGTAGGTAAAAATATGAGACATTTTTTTTGAAAAGGGTTTGGGGTTGATGCCAAAGTGCACCGCGATTGGAAGCTTGGGCTTCCGTTTATTAAGGAAGTTAAATTTGATCGTGACTTGAAAAAAGGCTACTGCGATTAGGATAAAGAACTTAGTCTGACACATAAATGTCATTAGGGTAGATCGAGTCGATAGTGATTGGGTAGGGACCCTCCATCTTAATATATTAAGTAACATGGATGATGACTTTTTTTTTTATGGAAATCACATGGATGATGACTTTGACTCAAAGTGTGTAAGTTGAATTCTACGTGTTTGTTCTTTATTAACGTATTTAATGGTGTAAACTAAGCAAATACCTATTAGTTATGGGTAACCACGGTTACCCGTCTATTTAAATTAAACGGTTATGGTTATGGGTAACCGTTTAGGTAAATAAACGGTTATGGATATAACCGTTTACTTGCGAAATTTAAATGAGCGGTTATGGGTATGAACCGCAGTTATAAACGGGTAACCGTTTACTCATTTATTTTATATATGTAAAATTAACACAAATCATGTTTTTGATCCAATAATACTTAGCATCCAATAAATTAGCAAGGAATTTATCGGTCATTCTCTTAATAACACTGCTATAGGAATGATGATTCTCATCATCAAGAAATTTGTCAAATTAATTTAAATTCATTGCGAGTAACTGTGAAATTGACATAAATGCTTTGACAAAAATGTCTTCTAAACAATTTTTGTAACCTAGTAATACTTAGCAAATATTATATTTACCTTCATTGGTAATAGTTAAAAATATTGTCCGTAAACTATTATTTCAATTATTAGAATGGTATAAAGACTTAAAAATTTAAAATAAGGAAATGTATGATGAATGTAACGGTGTTTAATTGTCAAAAAAAAGAAAATTATGACAATTTTTTTTAATTTTCAAGTTGTTAAAAAACATGTAGACGGATGAAAAATGGGTAATGGTTAAAAAAAAAGATAAAAAGTTAAAATGGGTAAATGGGTGAACGGGTATTAAACGGTTACGGTTAAATGGGTATGGTTAACCGTTTATAAACAGTTATGGGTATGAATATAACCGTTTAGGCAATTACCCAACGGGTAAAAGGTTATGCGGGTATGAGCACAAACGGTTGTTGGTAAATAACCGCGTTCCCCCCCCAGCCATAACCGTTGCCCATCCCTAGTGTAAACCAGTGTTCTAAAATGCGGCCTAGGCGGCCGCCTAGGCGCTGGGCGGTGGTTCGCCGCCGCGATTAAACCAAAATCGTCGAAGAAATCGGAAAGGGTATTAGGCGACGCTGGAGGGGGCTAGGCGGCCCCGGCGACCGCTAGCGGCTTCGATGGTAAGTCGATTATAACGTCGTTCTTCCGCTGTGGTAATGAGGTTGGACGATTGGGCGACCATCCCAACGGGTTTCGATCTGTAATTGCAGAGAAAGAAAGAAGAGGGACATGACGGGTTTCGATCTACAATTGCAAAGAAACAAAGAAGAGGGACATGACGGGTTTCGATAGGGACATCTTGGCTGGGGAGGGAGGGAGGGATATGCAATTGCAGAGAAATGGGGCGGCTGCTTAGGTAATTAGAGTTAGGGTTTGGTAAAGAAGAAAGAAGAGGGACGGCTTGGCTTGGTGGAGAGAGAGAGAGAGAGAGAGAGAGAGAGGTAGATGTATCTGTAGAGAAATGGGGCGACTGTGCTTTAGAAAATTAGAGCTAGGGTTTTTTTGGCTAGGAATTGCATTCCTTTAAAACATGGCCGAATTTGTTTTTAATGAAAAACAAAGGCCCAGTTCATTTTCAATGAAAAACAAAGGCCCAACAAATGATTAAAATAAATGGGATGACTAAATGTTACAAAATTAACATAAAAAGTTCTAAAATTTTACACATATCCTTAAATCCGCCTTGACCGCCTAGCCGCCTAGGCGCTAGGCGTTAGCTGGCCGCCCGACTAGCGCCTAGCGTTTTTTAGAACCTTGGTGTAAACACCCACTATCAAAATTATTTGCGATGCAGACAAGATAGTCCACGACGATTAAAGCATGAAAATTTTGTTACTCCATTAGAACTCCCGTCGTAGCTGTGAAAAAGGTTTTTAGTTTCACTTTTAAAAGTTGCAAAAACTGAACATGGATGCGTTTATTGCGTTGTTTTTTTAGTCTATTGTGTGAGAGGTTGTGGTTTGAAGTTTGCTTTTAGTTGGTGGTACTTGCGTCGTTGTGTCACTTTAGTGGCTGAATCAAGGTTTTATAATTGTTCTTCACAAAGTGATTTTCTCCAAATAATTCAGTTTTGCGCTCGGATTCGAATTCATCATTTATCGATCATTGGAGAATGTACTCATTTTTGCGAGCATGTTGCTGATATTATTGGAAACTTTATTAGAATCGAATAACCAACACCATTCTAAATACAAACAAAATCGACGCCTCACCAGTTTTCTCTGCTTCTGAGTTCTGGCAATACCAGCTATCCGCTTTTATCCGTTACTTCCGGGGTTTAGCATCAAAATCTTTGCTTAGCGCAATGCCAATGCATAACTGCACAGCCGATGGTTTCTGCAAAAGCTCCGTGTGACTGTCACCCCTTAATTAATTTTGAAGTTTTCGTCTTCGATTTACATATCTGCATCTCTTCCTCCTCCTCCCCACTTAGCGACACGGCTCTCTGCTTCATCAGCCTGCACATTTCGTGACATAATTAGTATCGGCTTAAGCAAATTAAAACGACTTAAGGTTAATCAAGAGTAAGGACTTAATACTTCTTTCTTCCAGTTAGTTACGGAAGTGACTACTATCAAGATTATGGTTTGCAAGAGAATGCCACCAATCATTCCTGACCAAATACCCTACAAAACAAGTTTGAAAAACGCAGATTAGGAGAGAGTTTAGATTTATGGAATTGTTGCTGGCACTCCAAAATAGTAAGTCGTCTAATTGTATCACCTCGACTCCAAATTTAAATGTGAATCCAAGAAGTATTCCAGCCGGCAATCCGACAATGTAGTAACACCCAATGTTGATGTATGCAACAAGAGACTGCCATCCAGCTCCAACAGCAACACCTTCAAAAACAAATTAAACACAACAAATTGTCAAGAAAAAGAACACTTAATTGATAGATAGATATATGTGTGTGTGTGTCTACGCCAAAGTCTGGGTTAATTATGTGGTTAATTGTAATTACCAGATAAGACTGGTTGAAGGCTGTTGAGGAGGACTGTGATTCCAAGCAATATTGCAAGTTTAGTAGTTTCCTCCGCGACGGCTTCACTGTTGGTGAAAAGGTAGGGGAAATAATCTCTCGTCGTGTAAACTACGATCATGCAGACGATTCCTATAGCGATGGAAGTTATCGAAACTACTATCACTGCAAATTTGGCCCTCTTGAAATCACCACCTCCAAGTTCATTTGATACTCTCACGCTGTTTGTTTTGCAACATATAGCATATAGTCAGAGAAAATTTAGGATATCACATTCCGTATCAGTCGAATTCATGACATGTTGATCTTTAGTTACAAAAAGAAAGGCCAGATGAGAACATAAGTAAATAAGTTTACCTGATTGCAGCATTGAACCCTAGTGCAATCATTGCATCCCATCCATTTATGTTCATGCTGCATAAATGAGAAGAAATATGAGGGCAAAAAGTGAATTCATAGTTCTGTGCAAAATATCTAGATGGTTAAAGCAACTCACCAAATAGAGATGGCATCAACTGGGATCAAAGGGTTCTTCAAACGCCCGGTTATAACCACCAGCACCATCAAGTACCAGAATTCCAAGCTGCAATTATACAAAAACCTTAGTACGACAAAATTCTCGGTGCAGGATGTTCATTATTTAATATAGAGGGGACGTGCATCAAAATTGTCGAACATGCATGGATAATTTGTTACCAATGACATATTAACAGTGTGTTACTCATTAACGAACATAAGCTTGCTCCATAGCCAGACTACTCACCACAACATGACAGCAGAAGATAAAGAGAGCCTAACAAATCCCCACAAGTCTGCAAACGCAAGCCAAGAGAATCCACCCCAAGCACCATCTGACTTGGTGATGAAGATGTATAGCAACTGGCCAATAATTATGAACCACCAGGAAACGTTGAGTGTGATCGCTGCCCCAGTCAGACCCCACTCGAGCTTAAGTATCAACAACCAACTGAAAAATGCATGTTGTACAAGTACTGCAACTGAGATCCAGGCCATCACACTAACTTTGCTTTGTGCTTGTAAGAATTTCTGAATTGGAAAGTTGAGGGCGTAGGCGAACAATTGTGGAAGCATCCACACTGCAAACTTTCCTGCATCGCAAAAGCCCTAGTAGTAAGATTTTTCTCCTACCCACCAACACATCAACGACAAGTGTGGGAAGTTAACCAAAAACAAATTAGAGGAGACTTTCCTCAAAACCCAAATCACAAATGACAGCAAGAGGTTCCTCGAACCACATACAACGGTATTTAGATGAGATATGTTATAAACTAAAATAACCTATAGAAAGTGAATTCAAATTTGGATATAAGAAGACGGACATATTGCCAAACTCGTCTAACCAAGGTTTTTGCTAAAAATGCGATTATTAATTTTAAGGAAAATGCTAAGAATACCATCTTTTTAGATTATATTTTGTAAACCACATAATGTGACAATTAATCGTTTGATTCCATTTTTAATGATTTAAAAATGAATCCAACTATTAAATATCATGTCATATGATATACAAAATATAATCTATGAATATTGTCTCTTCTTAGCATCACCCTTATTTAAAATGGGGAAGAGAAAAGAGAAACTTTCATTTTTGGGCAAAAAGTTAGCTCGGGCCTTGAGACTTGGGGACTGGCTAGTAGAGTATGTGTTACACTGCCGGTATCACAAATTAATTTTGCATACACATAAAAGTTAAAGTTTTTTTTTATTATTTTTTTTTGTAAGTTTGTTGTTATTAGGTGGAAAAAAAATCAAAATTATCACAATAATTTAAAAACAAATGAGTAACGAGCCTGCATAAGTATAAGTTTAACACTTTATCTATTAAAATATTAAACTACAAGCATAATAAAGATAAAATAACGTATCATTCGATCATAAACTATTTTTCTTTGGAATTCTATTTATTTATTTAGTTATTGATCAAAGGAATATAGTTATTATTCATGGGATTTTTTTGGGGTCATGTGCTTTCATATGATGTGATCCAATGACATTTTTATTTGTCAATATTTAAATAAAAAAATAAAAACTAAAACTCAGCCAAAAAGGAAATATCACCAACCAGCGGCCTCAGAGATCTCAGTGGTCTCTCCAATAAGCTCGAGAATAGGTGGGGACCACACATAGATGGGGACCAATACACAGGCGGTCACCAGCAGAATGATCCATGATCTCTGCATGTACACTCCCAACATCCTGATCTGCCCCGCACCGTATGCTTGCCCACACAGCGTCTCCAATGCGCTACCCATACCCCACTGCGGGCCCCCAAATCACAAATCTAATTAATTACTAATCAAGCTTAAGCTAGATTACAAATACTAAATCCAAAGTAAATCACTCCAACTATAGAAGAAAAAAACAGTAATACCTTTTCCGTATTTGAACCCTGCAATTAATAAACATACCAAAAATGCAAATCTTATTGTAATTTTCATACTATATTGTACTATTTTTTAATGCATTGGTAGATCTCATATTTTTTAACATCTCACACATTCCTATTTAATCATGATTCATGAGTGTAGTTTTCGTTTAATTCAATCAATTTGATGGTAAAAAATAAAAATAAAAATATGTAAAAGGCTAAAAAAAGTATGTAAAAATCATCTTACTTGTACTATCCCAACTGATTATATATGACGTATCGTAGATTTATGAATTTAGGACAATTGAATCAAATAACACGATAATTATTATAGTCTAATGTTCATTTTTGCAAACATTTCTATTTGTTTCTGTATTTGATTTTTTTATGGGCAAACACGCTTTTTTGTAAGGCTTCCTTTGTAATGTATTCCAATAATCTGAACCGTATTTTTTTAGATTTTTCCTCAAATATTATTGTACCAAAAATCACCAAAATCCGAAACCATATGATGGATTAAACTTAGTGTTTCTTTGTAGAACCATATTCGACCATTTTCTTCACTACGTATAAGTGAATGTCTTAATGGTTTTGGATTTTAATTTTTTGCAATAATGATCTATGAATAATAATCTAAAATATAAAAAGTTAGGGTCACTAAAATACATTACGAAGTGAATCATACAAAACGTGTTTGATGTGCGGAATGATAAAAGTCCTCTCTCCAAATCTGAAAAAGAACAATAGCCTTTTTTCATACATACATATATATATATATATATA
>VIEB01001917.1:21111-31189 GCA_006547085.1 Malus baccata | reverse complement strand
ATGACGCCGAAAGCGAGTCCGGCGATGACAGAATTCTCGATGGAGACAGCGGCTAGCTCAAGGTCCCCGACGAACCCAGCAAACACCTGAGTGAGGGCACCCAGGGAGTACTGACAGAGGGCGGTGAAGATCGCTGGACCGGCAATCTTCCACAGCTTCTTGGACTCGATCCCGAACTGCTTAACAACTCCAATTTTCTCTTCTCCGTCCTCATGGCCGCTGTAGTTGGAAACCAGGAGAGGGGTATTGTGACTATTGTCGACCGCCATATCTCTCAGCTCAAAAGCTGCAGTGTTAAGAGTTTAAGAGAGGGAGACTGTGTTTGTGTGTTTATATTTGAGAAAGTGGTGAGATTGTAGCGGGTTTGGGTCGTTAAGATTTTGTGATGTGAGTGTTTTTAGGTCGCCAGCCTTGCATGTTTGGTAAGGCATCGTTTGAATGGTGGTTGCGTACTTTTGCATGAAACGAGTCGACGTTGAGATGAGCGGGTCCACACCCCGCAGCCGCAGCGAGAGAGAGGTCAGATTTACCGGAAATACTGTTTGATACACAAAATGTAATATAATTGGTTGAAAACTTAAAAATAAAATTCAATTAATTGTATTATAGACGCTTGGTGTATCTGGCTATATTTCTGACACATTGAAAAATTTATTGATAAAAACAAACAAAATGGAAGAAAATGAAGGGTGAAAACCATTTCCTTTTAAATAGACTATTGCTAGTAACGAAGGAGAGAGGGGGTAAAAGTGGGTACATATTTGATTTTGCCAAAGACTAAAATAGCTATATATACAATAATGAATAGCTCATTATACGCAGATTACACTTTGAACATAAATGAATTGTAGTTGATCACATTTTGCTACCGTAGCGGAGAGAAATCATGATTATGCATTATGATGTACGTTTTATTTTTACTGATTTTCATCTCTATATAACAACTAACGATTAAAAGCACTAGCGTTGTTGCTCTACTAAAAAAATATAAATGAATAGTTTTTATTTTTTTCTTTTGGTGAATTATATTTAATTTAAGAAACTCAATAGGATTTATATTTAATTTACCCTAAACAAAGGCAGAAGCCAACAAATTTACATGCTTCAGTGTAAGAAATATCCGACTTGCTGAAATGCAGCGACTCGGACAATTTCTTGACTTTACAAGAACTTTTTGAATTAATGATTATTGTACTTTCTAAATAAATAAATTCGTCACAGCAAACGAACGGTAGCCGACTAGATTTGTGGCTCCAAGTTTGACCAAAAGTTTGGATGGTTAGGTAGGTTGAGGTTCAGCCAAATGAACACGATTTTTAATTTATTTAATTATTGTATTTTATGAAGCATATGATTCATGCCTTGTTCCCGATTTCTCCAATGTCTGTCTTACTTTTCTCATGCAATCCATGCCAACGCATACAAATCACATGCTATTTAACTATCGCATTGCAGCAGTTTATTTGGAATCCTTCGCGATCATGTTTCCTTTTTGCTCGTTTAATTTCTTTTCTTATTTTCCTTCTGTTTAATCTCTTTTAATTATTACTTTTTCTTACAAAACTACCCTTGGTAAAAAATTTCTATATGTCTTTTCAGTTAATGCATTTTTTTTTGTTTCAAGGGCATTGTTGTCCAATTATTTTTTGTGAAGCCTTGAGACACCAAAATTGACTTCTGGCTTTCTAATAGTAGAGATATATATATATATATAACTGGCTTTTTATATATTTATGACCTCTATCGTCTTATAATTCACAAAAAAATTCTTATTACCTATTATTGTTGTCCTTTTCAACTTCATGTTCATTTTTAGAGCAAACTCTATTACTACAAATTACCAATATATTGGGTGATTGAATCTCCTAATCCGTCAAAATCTTCTCCACCCCAATCCCCAATTGCCCCACCAATTGGGTGGGCCCTTCTCCCACAAACCAAGCAGTCAGGCGAGAATGGCCTGAGGCCTTACTTAGGCCATACTTGAGGCTATCTGACGTCAAATGGCCTGAGGCCTTACTCATGCCATACTTGAGGCTATCTGACACCAAGGTAACGTCAACCTGACATGTGACATCATCCACGTTATAAATTTTGTTTTGCGCTAGGCTCATGGGCTTCACCATTCGGTCAAGTAGGTTGATAGAAGCATTAGTTGGCTAGCTGAGGCAGGAGGAACTCTTTAGTCTTTTCAGCAGTGAATATGCCAAAGAAATTGTGAGTTTTAATGTCAATCTTGAAAAATTGAGCCGTTTTTAGAGTTGCCAATTGCCCCTTTTTTTTGGGTGCGGGTGGGGGTGTTTAATGCCATAGTGACTGCTCAGATGTCCCGTATATGAAAACGAGCTGAAACAACCAAAGAGGCCATGCCATGATTGCCATCCCCCAACTCTCTATACATTATGCAATGTTAATGCCAAATGAATCCACATCCCAGAGTTTACAGATATGACACATTTTGTTCAGACAAACATACATGCATCATAAACATCTCGACAAAACCTACATTCATTCCTGCAAGCAAATCCTCTTATCTGTCGAAATTTATTGATGAATCATGGGTCCTCGTAGACAATCTCTGCCTGCACCGACGCACGCCTAAACAGAAGCAAAGCTTTAACTATCTCCCAAGCACAGTTGACGGATGCAGGCTTCACAGTCATCCTCTCGAGCGCAGGTGAACTCAAAAGTAGAAATCTGATGAATTCTAGTTCCGGTTTGGTACCTGAGATGCCGTTGATTCTCACAAGTCGCAGTTGGGTGACTGGGCATTTCCAGTTTACATCTAACTGAAGGTCAACTGTTCCCACAACCGCAATTTCCTCTGGGCGGACCTGCATAAAGGAAAATGTTTACGATATCATTTTCTTGAACCATGACAAAGCCTAAATTCATTCTTGCATGCATCAATGGAATAAATCTCACCAAAATTTCTACTTCTTGTAGTGCGGGAGAGCTTTTCAAAATGCATACAGCAGTCAAGACCTCGTCCAAATCGTTGAAGCTTATCCGTAGAGAAAGATAGTTCAGAACTGGACATGGTTTAGGCAGCTTTCCTAGCAAGGGACCAATAGCCAAATACTGGAAAGGAAAAGATGCTTAAGATACCACCCGACCAATATGCTTAAGAGAGTGAAACCACACAACCAATTACCTTTAAAAAGTAACTCTGAATTTCAAGTCTCTGGATACCAGGAAGGTGAGCAAAAAACTTGAGCAGATTGCTAGAACTGCTAGGAAGCCGTCTAAAGGAGTTGCCAACATGTTCATACAAACCAATGGACACTACAGCAAGATTTGAGGTATTCTTGAAATTAACATCCTCAAATTTACCTCCAACGTCAAAGAATTGGAGATTTGGCGCATCAATGTTGAGATGGGAGAAACCATCAAAGTTCATCACAGTCAACTTCTCAAGCAGAGGACAGCGAAGAACCATATTTTCAAAGACGTCTTGGGCCAGGGTAACATGCTGAAGGTCAAGGCTCTTCAAACTCCTGAAGCCTTTGAATGTCGATGGAGGTTTAAGCAAACAATTGAACAACTCTAAATGAATCATATCCTGGCAAGAAAACAAGCATGAGGGCATCTTGTAGCGCTGCCCTTTCCAAATTTCAAGTATGAACTCTTTGATTGAGCTTCTTGACAGATGAAGAATCCAGCGATCAATATCAGCAGTGGCCAGAAAGTCCCTCTTTGACAGCTTGAACTTGTGTACGGGGCCAATGTGAAGTAAAAGCACATGATCAACAATGTTGACGAAGGTTGATTGGTTTTGAGGCGAGAAACAGTGGTTATCAAACACAAGCTGTGGAAGCCTAGCATATCTGTACCTCCACTTGGTCGACAAAACACTTGTTCGCACAGCCTCCCTAATCGGCAAATGTGATAAAATTTGATCTATAACATGACACGGTAGGTTGCTAATTCTATCCAAATCCATCTCCATATTTTTGGAGAGGGACTTGGGGGTTTGTCTTTGCTTCTGCAAAATTCAAGTAATTAAAAAATCATTAGACTCATACAATGACCAGTTTCTAGATCATTTAGGCTGCAAGTCTGCAACTTTGTGTGTTTGAGTTTGCGTAGGGAGATAAACGATTGTTAGAACTTCAAAAAAAATGGTAGATTAAAACTAAAGGAAATACAAAACAATATTCAGCTTCTTATCCACAACTTCATAAAAAGTGCAGCAGATACGGGTTAGGTCAGTCGGTTAGAGCAGTGTGCCCGTTCCAATGCATACAAGTTCGAATCATCCTCCCCGTAAATTAGAGTAATTTAGAATATCGTATGTCAAATAAAACTTCCACATAAATGCAACTAATTCTTCAAAAAAGTAAATTAAAAAACAAATCCCTAATTCCCTTCAGGCCACCATGAGAACAATACAGAATCGAAAGAAAAGCATACTTAACACACCAAATAGACAAAATTGAATGAAATTATTAAAATTACACGGAATTAAATCAAAAGGCTCACCATTTCACTTCAATTTTGGTCCAGAAATATGGAGAAATTGAGCCGCGATAGCTTCTTTTTCCGCGACAACTGCGAGGGCTGCACATCAACCAGACAAAGACTAAGAATTTCAGAAATTTGAATCAGGTAAGGAATCCAATCATTCCGATAAGCAAGATGCCGATAACAAAAAAAAAGAAGAAATTATCGCGTACAAATTCGAAAGAAAGTAGTGCGGAGTAAATGCACTCGCCACGCAGACGCATGCTTCCAGAGCCCGGTGGATGAAAGCCAGGTGTCTGAAATTGTACTCGATAAAGAGGATTTGTGGGAATATTAAGCATCTTAGTTGTTTATCGTAGTTATAAATTATTTTTATTTATTTTTATTTAAAATTAAACATAAATAATATTTAACAAAAACTAACTGATCTATGATAAACGGCTATGATATGAGGATCCCAACAAAGAGGATTCGGGAAGAATCTTCAAACTAAATGATGTCTCACAAATAATAAATGAGCACATTATCAACGTTTAAGTAATAATTTAATCATTCACTTCTATGTCATTTAGTTTACAAATTTTGTCTACAAATTTAATTTTTTTAGCATTACTCTTCTTTGACTTGTAATGTTGTTGTCCCCTTTTTTGAAGAACTTTTAATTTTCGTAGTAAAGTAATTCCGATAACTAAATTTTTGGCTGGCATGGGAATTGTTTCCTCAAATTTTAATTATTTTTCGAGAGTTTAATGAAAACTCTAATGAGACTTCCATCGTGGACCGACCGGATTTTGTTCAAGACGCAAGACTCTAATGAAATCAAATCGACTTCGCATTCATATGGAGCAATGAACAATAGTGAAAGCTCATATTTATTTAAAACTTGGCAAACCATTGTAACTTGCGAAAATTTGACCTACGTATGGGATGCATCGAAAACGGCTAAATTTTGCATGCTTGAATTGTAACCGTTGCAATCTAGCTGTTCAGATATCAACGGATCTCATTCACCGGTTGGTATAGAGAAACTTAATAACTTGTATATAAATAGAAAACTTTAATTTACTTCATTCGTGTATGTATTTCTATCTATGTATAGACAGAAATTCCTAGTACGTGGGCCATTTTACATCTCTTGGACGGAAGGAAAAAAACCAATAAAGCCCAAAGACAGGCCCAAAGAGAAACCAGACTTCCAAAAGGAGCAAAGATTGTTGTTGTGTTTTGTGCTAATTGTATTAGTTTTAAATAATGAAGGTGGTTTAATCTACGACACGTCATTAGTTCGATTCTTAGCATTAATGAATCACACGATAATGTTTAAGATGAAGCTGAAATGCCTCAGTAAGTCTTTTTAGTTTCTAAAAATATAAATTGTCATGACGAAGCCACCAACGGATTCTTTTTTGAAAAATAATAATAATAATAATAATAANGGATGAAAGCCAGGTGTCTGAAATTGTACTCGATAAAGAGGATTTGTGGGAATATTAAGCATCTTAGTTGTTTATCGTACGTTGTGCAGTTATAAATTATTTTTATTTTTTTTACTTAAAATTAAACATAAATAATATTTAACGAAAACTAATTGCATGATCTATGATAAACGGCTATGATATGAGGATCCCAACAAAGAGGATTCGGGAAGAATCTTCAAACTAAACGATGTCTCACAAATAAGAAATGAGCACATTTATCAACGTTTAAGTAATAATTTAATCAATCACTTCTATGTCATTTAGTTTACAAATTTTGTCTCCAAATTTAATTTTTTTAGCATTACTCTTCTTTGACTTGTAATGTTGTTGTCCCCTTTTTTGAAGAACTTTTAATTTGCGTAGTAAAGTAATTCCGATGACTAAATTTTTGGCTGGCATGGGAATTGTTTCCTCAAATTTTAATTATTTTTCAAGAGTTTAATGAAAACTCTGATGAGACTTCCATCGTGGACAGACCGGATTTTGTTCAAGACGCAAGACTCTAATGAAATCAAATCGACTTCGCATTCATATGGAGCAATGAACAATGGACGACATTCACAATTCTGATCATAAGCTAGTGAAAGCTCATATTTATTTAAAACTTGGCAAACCATTGTAACTTGCGAAAATTTGACCTACGTATGGGATGCATCGAAAACGGCTAAATTTTGCATGCTTGAATTGTAACCGTTGCAATCTAGCTGTTCAGATATCAACGGATCTCATTCACCGGTTGGTATAGAGAAACTTAATAACTTGTATATAAATAGAAAACTTTAATTTACTTCATTCGTGTATGTATTTCTATCTATGTATATACAGAAATTCCTAGTACGTGGGCCATTTTACATCTCTTGGACGGAAGAAAAAAAACCAATAAAGCCCAAAGACAGGCCCAAAGAGAAACCAGACTTCCAAAAGGAGCAAAGATTGTTGTTGTGTTTTGTGCTAATTGTATTAGTTTTAAATAATGAAGGTGGTTTAAACTACGACACGTCATTAGTTCGATTCTTAGCATTAATGAATCACACGATAATGTTTAAGATGAAGCTGAAATGCCTCAGTAAGTCTTTTCAGTTTCTAAAAATATAAATTGTCATGACGAAGCCACCAACGGATTCTTTTTTGAAAAATAATAATAATAATAATAATAAAAAGTGATTTGAAAAGTTGTTTATTTGTTTTGAATTAGTTTAAGATTTCGTCTGGTTTGTTTCACCTAATTGAGGCCCATCATTGTTGACATTGACCATGACAACATTCGGATTTGCTTAAATAAGCAACCTATTAAAAATTAAACTGCAACTACACCATGCACTTGGACACTTTCCCATTTTTTGGTCGAAGAAAACAAAGTCCATCGCAAAATAGTAGAAGACTAAATCTATATGCATAAATGGTTGACCTTTTATTTTGGGTAAATATACTGTTTTGTTGACATAAACAATTAGTTTTGCTTAGTTGAAAGGGTATTAAGTTATACTCATGCGAATGCTCATACAATATACAGTTACATTAAGTTCAATAATAAGTTGTGATTGATCGTAATTTATTATGAGTATATATACGTAGACAGGTCTTTTATCCAAAGGGATACCTACCTTTGGTAAAAAATGAAGACTAATTGTGAGACCCATTCTATATAGAATATAAACGATTCAAACCGTTTATTTTTCAAGTTGCACTTTTATAAATCATCCTTGCAAAATATTAGCCAAATCGAAAATGTTTAAGGAATCTAATTGAGTTCAAAAAATTTGACGAACATAATATTTTAAGAAACATTAAAATTTATTCATGACAATGAAATGAGTAAATGATTTCATATCGATTTGGTTTTTTGTAAATATGATCTATGAATAAAAAATTAAAATATAAACAATTCACATCATTGAAGTTCGATGTATAATGAGCCTCACATCTAATTTTCATTTTACTAAAAAAATAGAATCCCTTTGAATAAATGGTCTGTATACGTAAGATATTTTATCTTTTGTTAAAAGTAAACAAAGATACCATTTTCCTTTCTTAGGTAGGGTGAACGGAAGCTGTTTCACATTGTCACACACCCTTTTATTGACAAAGTAAAACCCAAAAACCAATGGCACGTGGGAAATTGACATTTGATTTTTCAAACCTTGATATTTAATATTACAGAAACTAATTTCATATAAGGAGCATATAGTCGATGAAGAATTCAACGTCTGATGATTTGTAAATGTATGGATAGCGACTTATAATAATTAAATTAAAACATAATTATGTCAGTTTAGAGAATTAAACACTTAAACAATGATGCTGCATTATTATACTTTGATTTGGTAATTTTGGTTTATTAATAGGAAACAAATTATTCAGCTCAAACATACAATGCATGAACCCAAAACATCGAATTTGGTTTGGTTTGGTTTTTCTTTTAATTATAGTGCAAACCAAAAAAAAATTGTACCGTTACATGGTTTGAATGTTCATTATTTACTCGCATTTAGAAAAAAAATAATGATCAAAATCGTACTACGCGGTCAAGGACAGAGCCAATGAAGGCTCACTGGGGGCACATGCCCCCACTCATGTGATTTGTTTGTTAAGTTGCAAATTACAATTATATAATACACATGCATTATTTTTGAAGAAAATATATGTACCTAGTATCTAACATACTTTCATACTACGTATACTCCATATCAAATATTATATGAGTAAAAATGCTCTTGTTCTGTCATTCAAACTAAAAAACCTCACTCTTGAGTAATTATGTGTTAATATTTTTCTTATCACTTTGCCACTTTTCACTATTACACTGAAATTTTTGTAACATTAGAATTGTGATACATTATCATTTGAAATCATCCCTATTTTCATATTGGTTATAAGTCATACTATAATAAAAAAAATTTAATTGATTTTCGGGTTGCCCAACTAAAATAAATTTTTAACTCTGTCTCTGCACGCGGTACAACAAAACCATAAGCAATAAATAGGTATCATTGTCAAGGAGATTCAATGAAAATAAAATCATTATAACAACGTTGTACAAATTAAAATAAAATCATGTTATAAAAACCTATATAGATTAGATTCAATGAATGCTGCAAACATTACTACTCTTTTTGTCTATATAAACGTAATCAACTGACAATTCCATCCAACAATAACGAATCGAGAATGATAGTATCATGTAAAATCTTAATAAAAGTGCTTTTCACAAAATTATTTTTGTATTATGCAAACACTTTCAATCAAACCTTGTTCAAAGTGTTTTTAGTTAAGTACTAGTTTGTTTGGTACTGAGATGATTTTATAAAAAGTGGGTATAAAAAAAAGTTGAGCTAAAAAAAATGTTTGATAAACACTTAAAAACATATTATTTTCACAATTTTGAGTGAAAAAAAAGTCGAAAATAAGAAGTAGCAAAAAAAAACTTATTTTCACAACACAGCAGTAATAGTTTTTTTTCTTTTCAAAACACACTAAATACCAAACCAAGTCACGTTTGCAAAAGTGCTTTTATCTAAGCAAGCCATAGAATTCAGCTTCTATTTTCGGATTCCTTCCACTTTTTCCTTCTCAAAGATATCTTCACAAAATCCAGCTTTTCTGCTCTTTTAGTAGTTAGTTTTTAACTTTAAAGCCCCCAAAAGGACATTTATTTCTTTCTTTTTTCTCTTCCAAATTTTCATATCATTTGTTAAAGATTAGATATTTAATTCGTTTTCTTTCCGATTCCTCGAGTACTTTCGAAAGGGCCTTCTCTGATAAATTTCCCCAACTGGGTTTGATGAAAAATTAGTCAATCCTATTTGGGGCAATATAAAAAGTCAATCGCTGGAGTTTTTACAGTTGTTTTTTTTTCTTTCAAAATATTGTCTTTGAATTTCCGAAGACTGTTCGGGTACTCCTCCATTGAAATTGCTTCTGGGATTTCCTTTTAATTTTAACACGTGAAAGATATTTAATTTCTCCTTCTTTATTCTTCCCATTTTTCCTCTGCCAGATTCCGCTCTGAATTTAAAGAGTTAAAGGATCAAGCTTTTGTTTTTCTTTGTTCTTTGCTTCCTTTGCCTGCTGGACTAGCTTATATTTTATTAACCCAACCCAGGAGAGAGAGGGAGAGAGATGGAGGAGTTTAAATT
>VIEB01001916.1:12692-31250 GCA_006547085.1 Malus baccata | reverse complement strand
GGCCTATCACATAGCTTAATTATCGTAGGCTTAGGTTCATAATCACCCTTTAATTAATTAACACTTTAACTAATTAAATTGAATGCAACATTTTCATTTGGTTTTTGTATCCATAAAATTGATTTAAATGGAGCTAAACAAAATGAAAATCCAATTCTCATTTAAAGAGACAAAACAATTTTGTTCTCTACTTAATTTGGGCCATCTTGCAATAACCACAACATTTGGGCTATATTGCGAAAACATAAACTTTTGGGGTCACTTTGTAAAAACACAATGTACTTTAGTTTTTTTGGACCTAAACGTAAAGACTTAATCTTTTGGGCCAAAGTGCAAATACACAAAAGTATCAAAACTTTATGTAATTGCATAAAAGCCCCAAAAGTACTCCCACTTGAGGGAGGGCCGGTTTTGGAAGAGAAAATTGGTGATGTGTGTGTTGATTTGTGAGTTTTGACATAAAGCATGCAAGTGGTGCAAGTGGTGTGTGTGAAAGGAAATTAATCCTTTCACACCCACCATAATATCTTTCACCATTTAGCTTTATGCCTTTTCGCTTTTATCTTTAATGGAATTTTTGACGAGGACTCATTTCTTTTGAACGAAACAATGCGACCATGTCGACCATCATTCCTTTGTAAATTTGTTGAGACTATCAAATTGCTTCCGGGAATTGATGGGTTGATTCTGCGTAGAGGCTTCGTGTAGCTGGTCATGAGTGCATCAAATGTATTTTGGATTTGTTCCATTGCTTTCTCATCAGGTTCTTTTTGATCTTTAAATGAGCGATTGAGAACTATTTTTTTGGATTTTGGAGTTTTAGAACTCGTAATTTTGACCACCCTTGACGGTTTTGCCTTTTCCACAGTTGGTGATTGTGATTCCTTCTGCACTACTTCATCTTTTGTTGGTTGTGAAAAAGTGACCTTTGACTGTTTGTAGAATTTTGCATCTGTATAATTCACTTCTTCACCCTTAAATGGGTCGGTATCCGCTAGAACTATCTTGACTTCGCCATTTATCAAAAACTTGAAGCACTAATGGAGTGTAGAAGGAACAACACCATATGTATGAAGCCATGGACGCCCTAATAAAACATTGTTAGATGTGTTAGCATCGATTACATGGAAAATGGCGTCGAAGTACAACTCTCCTATCTCCATTTGTAAGGCTATCGTCCCCATTGCTTTTTATCCCACTTGATTGAAGCCTTGAATAGTTAGCATTGATAGTGTTAGTTGACGAACATTCATCCCCAAGGCTCGAAGGGTTCGAAGAGGAAGCAAGTTTACTGTTGATCCACTATCAAGCAAGATTCAATTTATCGATGTATCTCCCACCAGTCGAGTGACGTACAAAGGTCGATTATGATACTCGTCTCCAAGTATAAGGTCATTTTCATCAAATGTGATACTTGCGAGGCAGCAAGCACAATACTTTGGCAACGTTGTATCTACTTCTGCAAATTTGAAGTTTGTTTCAAATACTTCAGGATTTGTCAAGGCCGTAATGAGTACTTCCCTAAGCTCTTTTGACATTCTCAGAGCATCGTACACACTGAGAAGAGATGGAATGCGTTTAAGATGGTCGACGATGTCATATTTGCCATTTTGGGACTGTAATACATTTTTTGCATGTCTCTTAGAGGTACTTGCTTTTGTGTTTGAGACCGAAATTTCTCCCGCAGGCTCTACAGTGGTAATGACTGGAACTTGTCTTGCACTTAATTGATCAGAATGTTTGACTGAATCAACTACTTTTTTTCCTTCTTTCTTGTCCGCAGAAGGGATCCTTTGGCCAAAGTGTAGAGTTATTTCATCTACCTCATCATCGTTGTGGATTTCACATGAAGTTGTGCGACAATTTCCAATTTCTTCATGGCTTCCCTTAAAAAGTTTTGGAGGGAGGTAGTCTCCTAGGGTTATTGGTACTCTGAAAGGCTGCTTGTATTCATCATCTTGAAAGACTTTAGGCTTTCCTTTGAGTATTCTTCTTCTTTTTCTTTCCATCCTTTGAGGGTGGTCCATTCCATAATTTTCCTTTTGATCGCTTTGTGGAAGAAAGACGTTTAGCAATCTTTTTCACCTTCTTTTCACGATGAATCTACCTCGATCTCATGCTTGTTGATTTTTTCTTGAATTATATCCTTAAGGATATAACAATCCTCTATCGTATGGCTAATGAGTCAATGATACCGACAATATTTTGGATCATCGATCTTATTTACTTCAGAGGGACGCTTTGGTTCAGGAAGTGTGATCATCTTTGCTGCAAGAAGTTCATCGAAGATAGTTCCAACATCTTCATCATCGAAACTATATTTAACTTCTTTTCTTTCTTTAAGCGAAAGCCTCCTCGTCCCTTTGGTTTCTTCTTTTCTTTTTACATTGTCACTTTTCTTGTCTACTTTGACAAATGTCACCATAGAATCTCCTTTCTTCGGCGTTCTTTTGTTATCTCCTTTCTTGATGTCAGACTTTTTTTCTAAGTCTTGAATCATTTTTCCAATCACATTTTTTCGGGACATCTGCTTCTCCACATTGCTTGCTTTGGATACCAACTCGTCAAAAGTTCGAGGCTTCGCAATTCCTACAAATGTTGCAATCTCAGGGATGAGGTTATTGTAACATATTTGCACTGCCGAAAATTCGGAAATCTTTTCCATGCACTGTAGGTTAAGGTTCCTCCATCTTGTGATGAATTCGCTCGCACTTTCTCCAAGCCTTTGTGTTGTTTGAGCTAAATCCATTAACGTGACCTTCTTCTTTGAACTAACGAATTGAGCTAGAAAAGCTCTTTGCATATCATCCCATGTTATAATAGATCCGGGCTCTAACTGAGTGTACCATGTGAAAGCAGACCCTTTGAGTGACTGAACAAACTGTCGAACCAATAAGGGATCTGACTGCGATGTTTCCCCACATGCTGAGTAAAAATGAGCTAAATGTTCTTGAGGAGAACCACTTAAACCATCAAATTTATCAAAGCTCGGTTTTTGATACCCTTGGGGAAATGGCACTGTGTCATAGTGAGCTGGATAAGGCTTTCGGTATCCAAGAATTGGTGTCGTTAAAGACATTTGAAATTCACGAATCTTTTCAGCGAAAATTGCATTGATATCTTGATGCGTGAGTTGAGTGCCGGAACTTTCTCCTTCTGTTTCTTTCCTTGCTCTTTCTCCAGCATTATTTATGCTAGCTTGAGCAGCTAACTGAGTTGCCAAAGTCACAATTTCAGCCTCCTTATTAGCTACCAAAGTTGCCATTTCTGCTTCTTTTTCTGCTAGTTTCCGTTGCATTTCTAGCAATTGTTCTTCTGCATTTGATGCGCCAGTCATCAGAACTTGCATGTTCTCATATTTAATGTTTTCATTTATCTCCAACCTTTGGAATTGAGTCATTACTCTAGGAATCTCTTCTTGAAAAAAATATTTGTTTCCTCCAAAAGTGTCTCCAAGGGAAGATGAACTCTCGGGAGAATGGATTGCCAATACTCGGGCCCTTGCACGTGTGATAGGCCCCTCGAATTGAATGTTGTTATCTTCCTCGACAACTTCATAGGCCTTGGCCTTTTGTTGAACATTTCCAGACACTATTGGCAAGATTTCTTCATTTTCCTCGACGGAGGTCATCATGACCAACACTATTGTAGGTAAAGTGATTGGGATTGTTGCGATCATGATTTGAGTAATGATGGGAACCTTGGTAAATGGTGATGATGACACTTTGACAATCTTGCGTCGAGGCATCTTGGTGTCTTTAGATGAAATAGCTCCAAGAAGCTCTCTTGAGATGATTTCAATATCTTCAAGTACACGCTCCTTAGCGATTTTCTTCCTAAGAGTTCGTGCTGCTCTCTTCCTTGCATTCCTCATGATGTTCTTGGACGGGCATTTCTTCGGTCCAACTTTGATGACTTTGATAGCCACCTTGCTTGTTTTTGTTGCTACCTTGGTCTTCACCATGCTGCAATTAGTTGGTGCTTGATCAATGGTGAATGAGATTCGGTGACTAGCATGTTTTCCATGTCCAAGTTTGGATTCAGCAGCAGGGAGTTCGTGGAAGTAAACAGTAACTTGTGGCGCCATGTTTCCTGTTACAAAAACAAAAAACATAGCACATTAATTATCTTCAAAATTAGAGATGAAAGGGAAAATGGGTCCTACTGGGCGTGCCAAAAATTATGTTGAGCAAAAATTGTACATAATATGTAAACAAATAATTCACTCGACACAATTTCACCCTCGTTCGTTTTTCCGAAGAGGGTTTTATTAATTCGAGTCCGACCCATTCTAGGCTACGCGCCTATTAATTACAGCCCTTCTTTTGGGAAAGGAATACCCTTTGATTCCAATTCGAATAAAAATGTAACTTGAGGATTTTGGTATCTGTTTGATTTTGTGACTGTACCTAGGTTGAATCCTAGATTGCCTACGTACCCTCTTGAGGGATCAAGTCACTCGTAGTTCATGTATTTGGTAGTAGGAGTGAATTTAGTTTATATAAACCAGGGATTCGTTTCTATTTCACGGTTGCGTCTAAAACTTGATATCAGACTGCCTACGTATCCTTAACGGAATCAAACCGGCGTAGTTCATATACTTGAATGAATTTTGTGTTCAGACTTTTAGGAAAATGAGGAGCCATTTGGATTGGATTTGAATAATTAATAGGTAATGTAAATGACCCATTAATTTGAGTATGACAAACTGGGAAGGTTTTTTAGGACCACGTCACATCCACTCTTTCTTCTCCACTTGAGCGAACTTCACGTGAAGTACTTAGTTCAAAGTGGAATGAGATTTGCTTTTTCCTTCATTAGAAAATGGGACTCAAAGTCTATCCCACGTGAGGTGCATAGGTCAAAACCCATTTAGAGAACCTTTTTTTTATTTTCAACCCCATAAAAAAAAAATGGGACTTTGAACCCACTTTGAATTTTCAAGCTTTCTGACAACAAGCTTTACTCCTCCCTTTTTTCTATGTGACTTTAAAGCTTTTAAGTTCAACCACTCCTCTTCCATGTGAGCAAAACTTCACGTGAGGTGCAGATTTTGTTCACCCTTTTCCTTCACCTTGTGAGATGGTTTTTCAAATCTCTTTTTTCAATTCTAACACACAGTGCTCTTCCATCAGAAACCAAAGGTAGTTCCGCAATATTTGGGCTCCCGTGAAGTTCGCCATGTTTTTGAAATTCCTTTTGGGTTTGTCAACTGTTGATTTTCAAACGAAGATGGGTAAGATTTAGTGGAACTCAAACTCTTTTGAATTGTTCTAATTTATCTTCTTTTCCCCTTAAACCGTAGGGACCTTTTTATGCAGGCCACGGACACTCTTTTCTTTCTGCTGTACTACTTTGCTTGTGTACTTCCTTTGTGGATCAGAGACTTGAAAACGAAGAGGGGGAGAAATCAAGCAGGTTACCCATTTTCGTTTTATGTTATGGGTTTGTTTTATGTATTTGAAGTGGAATGAAACTCTAACTGTAATGAACTTTATCAATTCTTTCGTGCAGAGTCCCAGGAAACGACATCTCTTTGTTTGGTTGTTGGACCAACTATTTTGTAGTACCGAGTTTGTTGAAGACAATTGTTGATTCATGTCTCCAAAGGTGAGAATTGCACTCTAAATTTTGTAGTAATGCATCCCTCGTATCTGCTGCATTTTGAATGAGTTTTGATGTACTAGAGTGTAAATATTCTCTGGCATTTCTATTTCCTCAGGGGAAATTATTTGACTGAACTTGACAGGAGGCATTTGGACACCTCTTTTGCGTTCCGATTTATGTTTTTGCCTTTGATACTTGCCATTCTTTTATTATTAACACTTGCATAAAGTGATACTTTTCCCAAAATCTTTTGTTGTCTAGATTTATCTTGTAGTTCTTTGGGTGTTAATATAAAGGCTGCGTGAGTTTTCTGATTAATTTGGAAGGTTTGACAGTAAGCTTTTTCTTTTTTCTGAACTTGAGATAGCTTGAACCCTCGTTAATCCAACTTTTCCGTGGTAAAAAAAACAAATGTCCTTTAGCTATGTATTTAAAGATTGGCAAATTTTCTTTCCTTGTTTTGTAGCATCTGTCAGTCTTGTTTTAATGCCTTTGGTCAAAAATTTTGACACTGAAAATCTGTTCCATCTTCACGTGGCAAAGAAGTCTTTGAACCTTCTTTTAATTTTTACAGAAACTTTTCTTCCTTTAATCACTCCTTTTTGTCAACATATGCACCTTTTCCTTGTTCCCTTGTCTCTTTTATCCAATATGATAGCTATGTGTATGGCTTTTTAAAGAAACAAACTTTTCTTCTTCCTCTTCTTCACGTGAATGACTTTGAGATGTTTTGTACCCGTGGGTAGCAAGAACACCAAACAGAATAATTTCTTCTCTCTTTCTTGTGTTGCATCTTTGTATATGTTGTTTCCTTGCTGTCTTTTCTTCATAGAGACCAAATATGAGTCGGTCAAGGGGAGCAAAAGTTGCATTTTGCTTCTTTTCCCTTGTTTATTTGTCCACAAATGCATCTGTTTTCTCATTGGACCACAAAGAATGAGTTTCTTCTGGCTTTATGCAACACGGCATTTGCCAAACCCATCTACTTCAAGTCGCATAATGTACAAACAGCAGGTATGGGTTACTTAGACTTTGATTGGAACTTCACAGGGTGGTCTAGGCCACCCCGAAGAAATTCATGGGATTTTTGGAGATCATTTCTGCTACAGTTAGTGGTTCAGAATCTCCACCTCCATCTGTTTCGTGCAGAAAAAATACCAAACAACGAAACAAAGGAAACAAAAAAAAACTAAAAGAAATATTAGAACATTTGATTTGTCCTTCTCTGTTTTTTTTTTCTTCCTTTTTTTCCTTGCGTTGTGGACCATTGCCAAGCAAAGGGGAATGTCATGGACCCTTGCCTGGTGGTCTTCGGCTGCCATTTTTTCCGTTGCTTGTTCCTTTGTGTCCTTCTCTGTTTCTTGTATATATATACAACATAACAAAAATCAAGAGAAAAAATAATTTTAGACTCCACGTTCTGTTAACCACCATTTCTGACTCCACGTTCCTTTTTGTTTGCAGAAAATGGGGAGCACCTGTTTTTTTTCTTTTGTGCACGTTACTTTCCCCTTTTTGTAGGAGAAAATATAATTTTTTTATTTATTTCTGGATGTATTTGTGGGTAAAGCCCATCCTCATCTTTTGGGCTTGGATTACACCTTGTAGTTTGACCCAATTTGTGTGGACTTTATTTTTTCATATGTTTATTTTTTATTTTTGTTCAACAGAGACTACTTAGGTACATATACAATCCATTTACGACAATCTATGGGATTGTGGTACCAAGTCTGGAAACTAAAGCATTCAGCTTTTCTTTGTCAAGTTTTGTATAGCGTTTGCAAATATATCAGTAAACAAATACATAAGGAATATAAATTGATTGATTTTAAGCCATTTGATCCGGGTCTTTAAATCAAATAGCACCACCCACTATTTTTGGCAAATTCCATATCCCTCATCGGAATTCGAGAGTTTTGGAGGAAACTCTTAGTAGGGTATGGGAGGCTCACCTTTACCAAGCCCACCTCACAATGATATGATGTTGGCTAGCATCAATAATAATGAGAGAGTACACTTACTCATTTGCATCTCTTGCAAGTACCCATCTTATTTGGCCTCTACAGAATGAAGCCTCAAAATGATATGATGTTAGCTCCATTGCACTTAGTTAAGTCATTCCCACCATGCAAGTTCGAGTAGGGGTTCAAGAACAACCTCACAATGATATGATGTTGATCATTCTTGTTGCCTACCTTCACAACATCATGTATGCATATAGAACTCCTCCTGAGTGTAAGCACACACTTTGTACTCCCCTATGATAGGGTGAAGTCGGTGTACGAGTCACAAACGATCAGAGCCTGCCACCGTGGAAGGGCACGAAAGAGTGTTCAAAGCACTCTCACGTTTATCAACTTAATAATGGTTTGGTTGAGGGTTTTAGGTCTCATCACATATAAGCATGCATTTTAATATTATTAAAACAATTTGGTACTATTACAACTATTCGTCCATGTAATTGATTTAGTTGTATATAATACTCCCACTATGCTTGTAAAACGGTTTTTAAAGCAAGAGTATGTGGTACTACTAACATAAGGTTTGCATTCATTGATGGACTATATAGTTGCCTTAGGGCCTTAGGATGACTATGAACCTTTGATTCGATCCAACACGAGCCTAGTGTTGAATCTCGATCTAGGGATGGTGATTGATTTTAGTTACGTCAGCTTACGCTCTTTTACAATATTTGATCATATCAAATTACAACCAAAATCTAGTCTACACATTCCCATGATTCAAACAAATTTGAGACGGTCTTTCACATAGCTCAATTATCGTAGGCTTAGGTTCATAATCACGATTTCTTTAATTAATTAACGCTTTAACTAATTAAACTTGAATGCAACATTTTCACTTGGTTTTTGTATCCATAGAATTGATTTAAATGGAGCTAAATGAAATGAAAATCCAATTCTCATTTAAAGATACAAAACTATTTTGTTCTCAACTAATTTGGGCCGAAAAATAATAACCTCAACCATTAGGCTATATTGCAAAACATAAACTTTTGAGGTCCCTTTGTAAAAACACAAAAGTCCACTACTTCATGTAATTACAACTAGAACCCAAAAATTTCATCAAATACAAAAACTTCCTTAAAGGAGCAAAACAATTTGTTCTTTAGTGATTTTGAGCCTTTACGTAAAAACGTAAACTTTCGGGTCAAAACACAAATACACAAAAGTGTCAAAACTTTATGTAATTGCATAAAAGCACCAAAAGTACCCTACTTTAATAGGGTGGCCGGTTTTGGTATAGAGGAGTGGGGTGAGACACTTTTGCAAGTTTTAAAACAAAAAGTGATGGATGATGGGTTGGTTTGAAAAAAGGTAATTTCCATGAAACATGGGAAAGTAAAGTGTTGAAAGAAAATAGGTATGGGTGTCCACACCTAGTGATGATTGAAAAACATATCATCCATCACAAAATAAGACTTTATTTAAACAACCAAAAACTTTGAATCAAAATTCCCAACCTTTTTGTTCTTGCCAAGAACATAACAAGAACAATGAAGAACATCCATGAAAACCTATAAGAGCTCCATGAACATTTTTCACCCAAAGACACCCCAAAAACTCTCAAACTTAAGGAAAAAACATATTACCATACTAGGGTACTTAGGGGTTCCTAATGTCACTTTAAAACACTTCTAACAAGACAAACATGAACCCAAAAATCAACCCTTTGGATTTGGCCGAATTTCCCCAAAAACATGGCACCAAATTTTAGCTCCAAAATTCATGCTCATATGAACGACATCTACAACATTTGAGATGACAAATTTTCTAACAAAATTTACATTCAAAGAAGCAAGAATAAAACTTGTAACAATTACAACATTCAAATCATAAACTATGAAAATACAAAACCCAAAAGGATTCACCAACTACTAGACCTAGGCTCTGATATCACTTGAAGGAAATTTTGTGAAAAACATGTTCATTTGAGCAACATCTATGGCATGCAATTAACATTTAAATGCGGAATCATGCTTGTATGCACTCAAAACAAAACATTACCCATGAAATTCAAAGCCTAGTAGAAGGGTGAACCAAGACTCAACTCAAGAACAAAGTGAGTTGAGAAATCTTATACCTTTGTTGATTCACCTTTGCATAAACAAAGGCTAATCACCCAAGGAGAGGGCCTTCATTCCTTGCTTCTTGGCTCCATGGATTTCTTGAATGAGGATGGTTGAAAGGATTCTCCAAGTTCCCAAAGTTGAGAACCTCTAATTTTCCACACCAAGGAGATACTTGAAGAAGAGATGAGTGACCTTGGAGGAGGGAAGATTGCTAGCTAATCTCCTTCATGGGGGCCAGCCTTTTAGAGAAAAAGGGAGAGACATTGTGTTCTCATCTTTTCTCCGAAAGAAACCCTAATGAAGAAAAGGCTATAAAGTCATATTTATACCTACCTTCATTGGAGTGGCAAACTTGTAATAAGTCCAAAATCCACTCCTTTATCAATATGGCCGGCCATAGGGTTTTATTGGGCTGTTTGGGCCTTTGTGAAATAATAGTCATTCAGTTGTCATACAACTTAAGTCAATGGGCTTGACGTTCGAAGCCCATTGGGCCTTGAGGCCCAAAACTAACCCTAGGTCTTTAACGAACTTTATTCGTTTGATTAATTAACATATTAATTAATCCTTGCCATAAATAATTAAACCATTTAATTGTCCTTACTCATCTCCGTTGTTTCTTCAATCTCAACCTTACACGGTGTACGATCCATTAGGTTCCTTTTAGCGAGACAGTGGGTGAATTGAAACTTATTTTCAATTCTCCCTTTAGTGATTATACACGTTTAAGGCTTCCACAAACCATGAGTGACACCTAGTAGCATGTCATGGTTACCCAAGCTAATCAGAAGAGGTGGAGAACCTATTCAGTTTAGGATTACAATGCAATACGGTCTTTCTCTAATACAATACTCTTGACCACATTGTTTGGTTTGATAGTTTATTCATGTCTACTATCCAATGTGATTCTCTTACTTATATGATTATCTTGAATGTGATTTGGAACAATTTCCTAAATCTCATTCATACTCTGGCCCGAGATTCTTAATCATATCATAGAGTATTCTCCCTCAAACAGTTTAAAAGTTAAAGATCCCTTGTTGCGCATTCACTTGCCTCCATGACTAAGTAGCTTAACCCCAACTATGCTGTGGACACCCTCTAACGGAGTGACTTAGTCAAAGATCAAGGACCTAACCACAAGACAACTATGATGCCTCAAGTCAAATGACTACTTTGCATTATCCTAACCATGAGTTCTCATGGGACATGAGTATGAGAATTCCTTGTTGATCGTGTTCAGTGGACTCATTCTCTATTGAGCACCTACATGCTTGTCTTGGTGTCAGTCACACCAATGACTCGAGATCAGTCACTCTCCCTAAGAGAAGACATAACACATACTGATCTTAATGGACTGTCAATGCTCAATTGGCAATCCTATGATCAGGAATGTTTAGGATATGTATACGAAAGAGAATGGTCTCATGAATCTAACTTCTTTAGTTCGCATTCTCCCAATTACATATTCCTTGGACTTATCGTTTAAGCGTATAACATTTATATGAGATGGCTTCAAACAATAATCTTTGCCCTTTATATTAAACTATATTAGTTTAACCTGTGAAATGCTCGTAAAGTATCATCATATGATTGGTTTTAGGGCACATTTCCAACAATACCCATAACCGTTTATTTATCTAAACGATTACCCATAACCGTAATCGTGAAATTTAAATGGACGGGTAACCGCGGTTACCCATAATCGATGGGTATTTGCCCATCCCTAGTCTAAGTAGGCATATATTAGGAAAACCTAACCTTCGAAGTATGCATGTATAGGTCATAAGTGATTGGGAGAACTATATAAGATTGTTAAGGTGACAGCGTGCTTTCTTAACTTGATTTCTACAAAACTATTTCCTTTTTCTTCATCTTTAATATTGCATATTAGTTTATTTTTATTAATTAAATTCGTTTTATTAAATTAGGTCATAAAAATCAATTATCTCAAACTTCTGCTTTACAATAATTAATTGGAATTTGATTTGCATCGAATTATTTAATAATCCCTGTGCAGAACGACCTTGCGAGAACCGTTTATACTACAATAATCTTGTTATTCTTGCAAGTATTATAGGAGTTTTTTTTTTTTTTTTTTTGAAGAAACTGATTTCATTCAAAACCAGGGCCAAAGCCAAAGAGAACAGGAAGCCCACACAGATGAGCAACAAAGGAAACAACAGACACAAAGCAGAGGAGGAGGGTACAAACACCAACAGACGCTGCCCCAAGAGCTAGACGTCGCCTCCTCCACTGCAAGGAACCAAAAAAGATTGTTAAGGGGGGCAAGGAAGCCCATCTTTGTTCAAAACATGCACCAACGAAGATGGAGGAGTGTTAATCCAGGTTAAACCGCACATATCCGTATTTCTTCTCGACGCCAAACAGTGCGCCGTCATGTTGGCCGATCTCTTAACCCAAGACCAGCGGCAACATTGGAAGGATTCCGCAATCCGACGAATCTTTGCCCGAATGGGAAAAGCCTCCCAACTGCCAGAAGAAGTCGCCTTCTCCAGAATAGAAATATTCTCCTTCGAATCCGATTCAAAAATTACTTGAGGCAATCCCAACGAAACAGCCACTTCACAACCACAGAGAATTGCATAAGCCTCCGCCGCTTCAGCATTAGCTGCCAAAATTTCCATCCTCCGAGCCGCCACAAAGCAGCCCTCATGGTCTCGAGTATTATAGGAGTTTTTAACCCCTTTGAGTGTGGTAAAATCCCTATCAGCCATCCTACATAGGCTTTCTGTAAAACACTGCTTTTTATTTTTTTCCCTATCAGCCATCCTGCATAAGCTAAAGGCTCAAATGTTTAGAATAGAGAACCAATTGGAATTTTGCCTTGTTGTTTGACAGCACATTAAGACCATATATTTCAAATACGCTTGTTGGAATTTTACCATATATTTGGTTTCTTGATAGATCAAGAGAATCTAATGACTGCAACCTTCCGATTCTCTGGAGTTATTTGACCTATTAAACGATTTCTCGACAGATTTAAACAAACCAATCCAACAAGCTCAGTTATTTCACGAGGGATCTCCCCGGTTAGTCTATTGCTTGAAAGATCAACAGTCATTAGAAGTCCCAAAGTACTTTTGTATATGGACAGTTTTCCTTTCCATATTAAGGATGCTTCATCCTCAAAAAGTTTTCCTTTCCCGATTGAGGATCCATCATTCGCAAAATATTCTGCAGTCATGCCTGTAGATGAGCCAGAAATTGTTGAGCTTGAATTTCCCTTTTTAGCCAAAGTAGTAAAATTGCTGAAGCATTTGAGTATAGTTCCAGAGGTGTCATTCATAGAGAAATTCAAAAGTTGAATGTGTGTTAGATGACATAGTTATGACGGCATGCTTCTATTGAAGTGATTAGATCGAAGGATAAGGATGGCCAAATTTAAAAGGCTAACCCCTAACCAATCAGTACCAATCCTGATAATTTATTTTGTCCGACATCAAGAACTCTTAGCTTTGTGCAATTCTTCAAGGAGGAAGACAATTCTCCCACGAATCCATTGTTGTTGAGTTTCATTGTTTCAATGCCAAACAGTGACCCCATTGTGGTAGGAATTCCTCCAGAAAAAAACATTATTACTCAAATCAAGAACGTCTAGAGCATTTATATGTGCCCAGGAATCTGGAAGTTCTCTAGATAAATGGTTTCTTGAGAGACCAAGAAAGTTTACATTCCTCGCAGTGACTGCGCATAAGGAAGAAATTGGCCTTGATAAATTATTCTTCGTGAGATCAACGAACGATGTCTTTGAAAGAAATGGCAGAATTGGACCTCCCAATTTGTTAAAACTAAAATTTAGATCAGGTTAATATGCAAACTCCAATGTCAAATTTGCAAATGTTCCTCTAATTTGGTTGTTGGACAGAAAACTATACTTTATGACTGCCCCCAAAACCAACTTGGAAGGATATCTAAAATTCAATTATCTGAAATATCAAGCTCTGAAAAATTCTTATCAGTTTGAAGCCATTTTCAGAAATTCGAGCCCATTTTGCAAGATCCCAATCTTATGACTTCCAATTGGAAGGGTGGAACCCAGTCCTAACTTGAGTTCAAACTAGTTAGTTAGAAGATAATCCTGTAAGTAAATTATGCAACAGAAAAAACTTATTCACAATTACCAACTTAACCACTTACCTGTGGAAGACATCGTCTCAGAGAACTAGAATTAATAACTGAAGTTCTTCTACAACTCCACACAACTGAAAGCAAGGCTCGCTCAATGGGGCTTGAGTTTTCTGTAAACTTGCGTGTACTGTGAGAGAGCAGGGACCTCAGTTTTATACTGCATACAATGGAATTCAATAAGGATCCCTCCCATTAAGTGATCCTTATCAAAGAGTAGCCTTATCACTGTGAAACACTTATGCATTATATCAGCTAGAAGAGTTCTAGTTTTATCAAGAATGTATCTGACTTGAAACTTTAAGTAATACAACTCCTGATAAGTCTACCACATGTGTCAATCCTAATCTCCTTATCATTCCAAATATCTTTAATCAAATCACCAAGTGTTTGCTCTCATATAGAACTTACTTTCTCCCACTAGAGCAAATACTTTGTCAACTTGTATAGTTTATACTTAATATGAAATGAATCTAAATTGGCTATGAGATTAGTATTTGACATTTTCTCGATTTACCAGTCTCTGTCATTAACAAGTATTCATGAGAACTATAGGGCAACACACTCAACTTTCAAAGAGTACCGTCCCCATAATTACTTACAATGAAACTAACCAACACATAAGACTCCAACAAGATATAAAAACAATGTACGACATAACTGTGTTGGAAAATAGTTATTTATTTTATTGTTTGAATTTGGGCTTAGCCCATTAGTATTAGGGTTTCGTTTTCTTGCATTAGGGTTAGGGTTAGTTTATTATAAATAGGGTGCTTTGTTATTCATTAAATATCAAGTTGGTCACAATGTAGTCTCTAGGGTTTATGTAGCCGTTTCGGCATTCTCGTTGGTTCAATAAAATTCTCTCTATTTTGTAGTCTTGTTCGTCGCGCACTCTGATATTCAACTTGGTATCAGAGCAGGTTTGATCCTTCGGGATTTAATCTGCCCTTGATTCGTATCAGTTTGTTTGTCTGTCTTGTTTCGTTCTTTAGATTGTCGTTGGTTTAGTTTGAAAAAAAACAAAAAAAAGGTCGTAGTCTGAACTCGCATGTTGCTACAATAAGGAACCCAGAACCTGCACCCGCACTTGATGTCACCGCCTGCGCGCCGCGCCGGATTGGATCTGATGAACCTCCCGCCGCCTTGGACCCAACCATGTCACGCCGCCAAACCTGCATCTCCTGTGCTGCATCCTGCTACTCGAACCCACCATCACCTGCATGATTCACCGCTACTGCAACAACTCGCATCTCCGCATCACACCATGCCGCGTAATCAACCCGCACTCGACCCACACCAATACCTGACCTGCTACTGTTGCTCTGCATCCATGATTTCCCTGTTGTAACCTGTCAAAACCACCGAAGTTGCACCCTTGTCGTACCATCTTCGCAAGCCCATATCCCATGAACTTGTACTAGATCTAGTTGCAATCTGGGAGTTTTTATTCGCCAGTCTAGAAACAAAATGAAGAAAAAAAAAGAAAAAAAATATTTTTGGCTGTTTGAGGTTTCGGCCTACACGGGCAGAGAAGAAAAATGGGTTGTTGGCTGTTTGCCACCCATTTTTTGGTTTGATGGCCCACACGAGTTGTTGGCTTATTTGAGATTGTTTTGTGACTGTCACTCGAGTGTTTAGATTTGTGACCACTCGAGTGATAGTGTTTGTATTTGTTCGTTCGTTGCTTTCAGTTGAGATATGGAAATCTCGTCCGTTTAGTGACGGGTTCTTTCCATACTCTCAACACTAGCCAGTCAAGAATCAAGAACCCGTTTGCCAGTTTGCCAGTTTGAATCAAGAATCAAGAATCAAGAATCCAGTCAAGTCAAGTCAAGTTTGCAAGTCAAGTCAAGTCAAGTCAAGTCAAGTTTGCATGTCTGCCAGTCCGCCTAACGAAGCCAGTCCGCATCTGCTTGTTTGCAAACTCATGTTGTATACCGCCATAAGTTTGACGGGGGGTGTTGGAAAATAGTTATTTATTTTATTGTTTGAATTTGGGCTTAGCCCATTAGTATTAGGGTTTCGTTTTCTTGCATTAGGGTTAGGGTTAGTTTATTATAAATAGGGTGCTTTGTTATTCATTAAATATCAAGTTGGTCACAATGTAGTCTCTAGGGTTTATGTAGCCGTTTCGGCATTCTCGTTGGTTCAATAAAATTCTCTCTATTTTGTAGTCTTGTTCGTCGCGCACTCTGATATTCAACTAACTGGATATGTATTTGTAATATGTCAAACATCTGGTCCCCTTCAGGATTGAAAGCAATCCCAATGCTTCTGAACAAAGCCCTTAGGTTGTTTTTCCTTCATAATAATTCAAGATCATTAATCATCATGCATAAAAATATTCATGCATTATCATAACTATATGCTGTATACTTTTTGGGAACTTTAATAGCCTTACAGCATTTTCTTTATTAGCTAGGAAGCCTTTATTATTAATACTCGAATACAATTTCTAGAACATGAACTGCAACTGAAGAAAACTACCATTTAAAATGAACCTGATATGCAACTCCCACTGATTTCCTGCATCAGTTTGCTCCCACTGGTTTCCTGCATAAGTTTGCTGCATCAAAATCACCCAACACCCCCATGCTTTGCTGACATGCTTCTTGAAAACTACCATGGGAACATCCTTATTCAATGGATGAACAATCATTGAATTAGTCTCCAATTACTTAATCTTGACCAAACTAGCTACCACCTTTTCTCGAGAAATGAGATACTTCATATCCAAGTTCCTTGTTGCATTTTACCTTTTATTATTCAAAGTGAAAAATATGGCTACTCTATTGTCAAATAAATCTGTATAGGTCTCAAGATTGAGTCCACCTCTTGTAGTCCTGTTATGAAATTCTTCAACCAAATGGCTGGATTCACAATTTCACAATAGGACAAGTATTCTACAAACATAGTTTGAAGCAACCAGAGTCTGTTATTTTACACTCTTCCAAGACTCCACATGCCATTAAGATCACACAACCCCATGTTGATATCATATCATATGGACAACCCGCAAAATCTAAGTCATTGTAACCTTCTAGAACGATGTTTTATGTCCTTATGTAGACTAACATATGATCTTTGGTCCTATGTCATTCTGTAGACTAACGTATGATCTTTAGTTCTCTAAAGATATCTCAGCATTCTTTTTGCTGCATTCTAGTAAGCCTCTCCAACATTGGATTGGAACCTACGAAGCACTGAAATGGTGAAGGCTAAGTCAGGCCTTGTGCACACTTGTGCATACATCAAACTCCTAACCCAAGATGCATATTGCTTATCTTCCATCATCTTCCTCTCCAAGTCTGTTTTGGGTCACTATAGTTTGCTCAATATATCACCCTTTGATATGGGCATTTCTGTAGTCTCACATGAAGACATTAAATCTTTTCTATGTATGCTCTTTGTGGAAAACCCATTAGCCTTCTTATTCTCTCTTTTGATCTGAATCCCTAGGACATTAGTGTCATCTCCCAGGTCTTTCATCTCAAAGTGTCTTTGCAAGAAAACTTTGGTTTCATCCAACAAACTATGACTATTTTTGGTGAGCAATATGTCATCCACATAAAGAACTAGAAAGATAAAATTGCTCCCACTGAATCTCAAATAAACACAATTTGTCTGATGGGTTCTCTTTGAAACGTTCTCTTTTACAACTTGATGAAATTTTAGGTACCATTGTCTTGATGTCTGCTGTAATCCAATTGTCTATTTTTGGACTCGAGATGACTTGTTTGAAAATCCCAGGATCACTAAACTCTGATAAATTAAAATCTGTCTCTACCAAATACACAAAATATGATGAGAATGTTGACTTTCTTACCCTATCTGATTTCCTCAAAATAGTGGAACATTACTGACTGCCAAAACTGTTGACTCCAGTCGGTGGTTACTGCCATTCACTGCTGCTTCATGCACGCGTCCTTGCTGATTTCCTGCATGCGGTTTACCATCTAACAACACCTCAATTTCATTTTTCCATGTTGAAAATTGCAATCATCATAGCCCTCATCTTCTTCCACTTGACTTGGAAGTTCAACCACTATTGCTACAGTCGGTGTTGGCTCAATATTAATCCCCATTTGGCCATTTCAGTATTAATCTCCATTTGACCATCTTCTTGCCATGTTTGTCAGGTGTCAATTCCACGTACCCCGCATGAATGTTTGCATGTTGTTGCAATCGGTGTAGTCGGTGCTTACTGCTACTGGCCATGTTTGTTTGCTGGTTGTCGGTGATCGCAGCTGCCACTCATAGTTACTGACTCATAATGGCTTGCATGATCATAAGTATGTTTCTCTTTGAGCAACAACACATTATTGATGCTTTGGTGTAACAGACCATCATCATTACACATACTTAATTTCTTCTAATTGACCTGGAATTTCAACCAAGGCTGCTGCAATCAGTGAATGTTCAGCATCATTCCCCATTTAATCATCTTCTTCAAATATATGATTGTCGGTTCTTGTACTTGCATGATTGTCCATCTCTAACTCCATAAACAACTTGGTAGATTAGTCTTACAAATCGTACTCCTTACCATGTCCATTAGGGTTCTCCTTCTTTTCTTAGCCACTTCGTTTTGCTCGAGATTTCCAGAGTGGTGTATTGAGCTACAATTCCATTTTCTTGTAGAAAAAGGCGAAATAGACTGTGTGTATCTCCCATTGTATTCATCTCTACTATCAGACCTAACCTCCTTA
>VIEB01001916.1:0-12082 GCA_006547085.1 Malus baccata | reverse complement strand
CCCTTAGTGGCCGGCCTTCTTAGAGAAAAAGAGAGAAAATGTTTCACCCAATTTCAACAAAAAGAACCCTAAATGAAAACAAAGCTATAAAGTTGAATTTATACTTTATTACAAGTGAGTGGCAAACTTGTAATTAATCCAAGCTTGCCCATTCACCTTAAAGGCCGGCCATATTATTGTTATTGGGCTATTTGCCCATTTTGTTTTAGTTGTCATACAATTTAAACACAATGGGCCTTTTGGACCAAAACGCTTTTGGACCCCGAAACCCAAAACCAACATATAAGCCCAATACGAACCTTTCGTAAAATTAATTAACTAATTAATTAATCTTGACCATTCTTCAATTAAACCATTTAATTGCTTATCCATTTCATTTAATTTCTTCACATACATCCTTACTCGGTGTACGATCCATTAGGTTCCAATTAGCGAGGCAGTGGGCGATGTTACTCTTAACGATCGATTGTGAATTGAAACCACATTTCAATTCTCCCTTTGATGATTAGTGTTTGCTAATCATTAGGGCTTCCACAAACCATGAGTGACACCTAGCAGTATGTCATGGTTACCCAAGCTAAGTAGAATTGGTTGGAGAACCTATCCAGTTACAACTACAATGCAATACGGTCTTTCTCTAATACAATACTCTTAATCACATCGTTTAAGTGATAGTTTGTTTCATGTCTACTATCCAATGTGATACTTTCCTATATGATTCCCTTGAATATGTTTTGGAACAAACTTCCTAAGTCATATTCATTTGCTTTGGCCAAAGACTTTAGAATCATATCTTAGAGTATTCTCCCTCCACTATGGAAGGTTAGAGATCCCTTGTTGTGCATTCATATGCCTACATGACTAGATAGCTTGACCCCAACAATGCCTTGGACATTCCGAGGGAATGCCGTTGACATGATCAAGGATCAAGGACCTAACCATTAGACATCTATGATGCCTCAGGTCAAAGGACTACTTTGCATATTGTAACTTTAGAGTTCATACATGACATGTATGTTTGAACTCTCTTTTGATCGTAGTTCAGTGTACTCGATTACTCTTTCGAGCACCTATGTGTTTGTCTTAGTGTCCAACACCAAATGACTTGAGACTAGTCATACTCACTCTTGAGTCAACATAACACATACTAACCTTAGCGGATTGTCAATGCCCAATTGGCAATCCTATGGCTAGGAACGTTTTAGGAATGAACATAAGAGAAAGGTCTCATTAATCTAACTCATTTAGATTACTTATCTCTTAGAACAAATACATTCCTTGGATTCACTTATTGCTTAAACACATGATACAATAAATAGTGATTAACAATAAGCATCGCCCTCCATTAAACATATAAAAGTTTAATACATTAAGTATTCCAAAAAGCTATTACATCAAATGAGTGGCTTTGTGGGCATACTTCCAACATATGCTTGGTTGTGGTTATAATTTATGAATTCACATGCAACCATAAAGGAAAAATCAATTTTGTAACATGCTTGAAGGAAGGAACTCAAATGAATGCTACAACCTTGTGAGACTTGAGCCTAAACGTTTATTTGGAAAGTTAATAATCTGTGCACTAGTGTTTTCTAAAGTCGTTGCATGATCTCATTATTCTTTGCTTGGTTGCTACTTAGAAGGCGTTTCATCATTTAGTTCCAAATGCTAGAACTCATGCCTATTTCGTTCAAAACATGCTATTGATTTGCATAACACATATTCAAGATGAAGTTGTGTAGTGACCACCACAGCCAAATTGCCGTGTCCTATTTCATTATGTGTTTAAGTTTAACCCCGTTGAGCCTTTTGTAGCCTATGTTCTGAAGGGAAATAATGAGATTTATGTGGGATTTCTAGTGACTAGCATGCATATACAATTCAAAATTTATATACATTAGCAATAGAAGCATGTTATCACATAATATCAAAGCTATAGTCATGCAAATCCCCTTCAAGAAGCATAGGTTTATATAAGATGCATCTAAGAAATTATTGAAGAACAAAGTGAAGGTGTAGTTTTATACATCTAGATCTAGACTTGAGACCAAGGATGGACCACCTCCAAGTTCTTTGTTCTTGGAACCCCTTGAGCCTAGCCTCCCTCCTTGCCTCCTCCACTTTGCTAGAATGAGTGCTCCTTGGTTCTCCTTTAGTCTCCAAGGTAGAAGACCTCTAAAGATCCACACCCACTAGTGTAGTGAGATGGATGGAGGAATGACCAAAAGAAGAAAAGATGATTAGCTAAAACTCCTCTTGGTGGCCGGCTTTGTGAGTAGAGAGAGAGATAGTGTTTTCTCAAATTTTGGTGAAAACTAACTCACAAAACCCTAATGAAACTTTTCACTAAAGGTTCCTTTTATATCTCAAAGAAAGTTAGCCAACAACTTGACTCCCTCTCTCTCTCCCTTTCCCTTTATTTGGCCAGCCCCCTTTAGTGTTGTTTGGGCTTTGGGCTTTTATTATTTCAAGTCATCCTATACTTAAATAAAAGCCCAATGGGTTTGGGCTTAATGGGCCCATATTAACCCGAACTTTTCTTTAAGTCCAAAACGATCTTTTGTCGCTTTTATGATTTCTTTCGACTTTCTAATTAATCACAACACTTAATTAATCCAATTAATTATTTCCATCATCCATTATTTATCTTACCATAAGAGCGTATCGGTGTACAATCATTTTAGGTTCTAATTAGCAAGGCAGTGAGGTGATTGGCACCAATCCAATTGATTATATTTAATCCAATCACTTAGTGAATTAAAACTTACTTTTGATTCTCCTTCTTCTTTGATGCCTCCTTATTTAATCATCTAGAAGAACCCACAAGCCATGAGTGACATCTAACCATATATCATGGCTACCCAAGCTAATGTAGAATTTGTTCGGAGAACCTATTCAGTTGGAATTACAATGTAATTCGATCCTTCTTTAAAACAATACTCTCAATCTCATTATTAGGGTATGGATATATTATGTCAAACCCCTAATGTGATTATTCCATGTTATATGATTCAACTGAGTCGTATAGGAACACTTTCCTTTATTACGCTCGATACTTCGGCTGAAGATTCCCAAATCATATCTTAGAATATTCATCCTCTCATAACAAGGATTAGAGATCCCTTGTTGATCATTCACATGCCTCTGAGAATAAATCACTGACCCCAACAATGCATAGAACACACCCAAGATGAGGTGTGGTCACGTCTCATTATCAAAATGATCAGCAACGTATCCCCAAGAAAACTATGATGTCTCAGGTCAAAGGATTACTTACATTATTCCAACCATTAGAGTTACTTGCTTGACATGTGAGTAGACCTCCATGCAAGTACTCTCGTTCGATTGTGTTCATTGAACTCATTCCCATAATGAGCACCTACATACCTGTCTTAGTGTCACTACACGAATGGGATGAGACTTTCCATCCTTCCAATTGAAGGGGACATAGTATGTACTGGTGTATGCATTGTCAGTATCCCTTTGACAATCCTATGACCAGGAACCTTTTTGGACATGATGGTTATGTGAAGAAGGTCTCTGTAGTCTAACATCATTAGATTACTTCTTCCATCGATCCATTGTCCATGGATTCACTATTTAGGACATATATCGTTTACTGAGATAGTCCTAATTATTATCTTTGCCTTTTGATGTATAAGAGTCATCTATACACTCATTCATTGTCCTGAAAGGTTTCTTCCAAAGATTGACTTTCAGGGCATATAAGGGTCACGAAAGTGATTTTTTGATTTTGTGATTTTGGGACACATTCATTATAAGGGTCACGAAAGTGATTTTCTATCATATAAGAAAATACTTTCTCAAATCTTCAACATTTGAGATTTAATTTCCCCATATAACATCTTTGAGATAGCCTTGCTATATCATTAAGTCCAATTTCAAGTCTATACTTCAAAATTGACCGTGTCACGATTTGTCATTTTGAGTAACATCAATATTTATTACATCTATCAAATAGAATTCATTCATAATATGTTGCTCAAAAGTATGACATCACTCCCATTGTCCTTGTTGTAACTAAGCATTCAATCGAAACCTTAAGAAAAACATAACACTTATATTTTCTTGATTTGAATGCCTATTGTTCCCACTAACTTGTCTTGGATCCATTGACAATCATTGAGATCCATTAGCTTATTGATGATGTCTCAACAATTTTGGGACTATCAACAGCTCTAGCTAACACAAATTATTTAAACGAACATACACAAAAGAATTCATTCTCAAGTAATTCCATTTGAAATGTGTGACTTGCTTTATCAAGTCCATTCATTTAAATTATATGGTGTCATACATCATACTTTAAGTTTTAGTCATACTAAGACCTTTAATGTAGTCATATAAGAATTATTCAAGTCATTAGGGGAGCATGGCTCCTACTAAGGATATTGAAACTCAACCATACCTTCTAGGTGGTTGATATAATTCTTTATCAAAACTACATAGAGCGTTATAGTTACATGAGGTGCCGAATTTGGATTGTCTTGTTGTTAAACCATATGTTGTGACTCATTTTGAAACAATTCCCTTTTGTTTCATCAATTTGTCCATATGCTTTGTTATTAGCTTGTTCTCATAAAAGAGAATGATGGACAACTCCCAACATATAACCATTTTATGCTAGGTTGACGAAACCAACATTCATAGACTATTCTTTAGAATGTTACACAACATAGAATTTCAACATTTTAAAGAGCTTGAGACCTTTTAACAATTAAAATTACAAACTCATTAATAATAGTCATGCACTATTAATTTTAGACAATTATAAACCAATCATATTCAAGTTTATATCCTTTTCTCACCTCCCACTGTTTCTCATGACCTTAATGAGAAATCTCATTATACATTCATGGTGTATAATTATGAAGTATACGGGTAGAGGAGAATGTGGAGTAGCTTTAAAACCTTTCAAGCTTATTTGTTACATTCTCCACTAAGTTGATGTCTTGTTATTAAGTGACTAAAGTCTTTAAACATTTCGTAGATTTAGACACTTCGTTCTTGGTTTAATCACTAACACACATGACATTTTAAAACCAATTTTAAGAATGCCCAATTAGTTGTTCAAAACTACTAATTGAATCAAGAGTGATCTTGGTTATTGTGGTTAAGTAAGTGATAACCATATAAGAAACTTTTTTCTTATTACTTTATATCATTATAATGTGATCTTCCTTTTCTCCAAGAAAGGAATCTCTAGACTCTTTTCAATTCATATAGAACTCATATGTAGGCAATTGGAACCAAATCTAAAGATTCATTGTATCAATCTATGGCCAACACGTGAGATCTATCCATAATTGATAAGTCCAAGGTTTGGATATCGCATTATATAAGTGATATAAATCTTGTATCTCAACTAGGATACAACAAGACAATATTCAATTCATAACACTACTTTGAGGAAATAATATAGTAGAAGGCATTCATCATATTACATTGATATGATAATTCAAACATTCATAATGTTTAATACAAAAGGAATTAGCTCTATACATTTAGAGACTAATTATATACCTTCATATAGGCACCAATAGTGGTCTTCCATCATATGAAGCCACATAATAAGTTCTTAACAAAACAAGAAAGTTTAAAGACTATCTTTAAGTGCCTAACAAACTTCCTAAGTAGTTAGCAAAAAATTGGTGGCCGAACCCTTCTCCATCCTTTTCCTTGCTTGTTCATCTTCTACTTGGCTCCATCACCTACATACAATTGGATAAGTGATTAGCATTTTATATCAAATATAAAGATTAGAAGATCTAACAATTAGAATTGAAGATAAGAACATAAACCATACCTGCAATTCCTCTTCCAATGCCCGTCCTTTCCACAGTGGTGGCAATGTTGGAAATGTGCCCTAAAACCAATCATATGATGATACGTTACGGACATTTCAAAAGTTAAACCAATATAGTTTAACTATCAAGGGCAAAGATTATTGTTTAAGCCGTCTCATATAAATGTTATATGCTTAAATGATAAGTCCAAGGAATATGTGATTAGGAGAATGCAATCTAAAGAAGTTAGATTCATGAGACCATTCTTTCGTAGACACATCCTAAACGTTCCTGATCATAGGATTGCCAATTGGGCATTGACAGTCCGTTAAGATCAGTACGTGTTATGTCTTCTCTCAGGGAGAGTGACCAGTCTCGAGTCATTGGTGTGTGTGACATCAAGACAAGCATGTAGGTGCTCAATAGCGAATGAGTCCACTGAACACGATCAACGAGGAGTTCTCATACTCATGTCACATGAGAACTCATGGTTGTGATAATGCAAAGTAGTCCTTTGACCTGAGGCATCATAGTTGTCTTGTGGTTTAGTCCTTGATCTTTGATTAAGTCAAAGTCACTCCATCAGGAGGGTGTCCACGGCATAGTTGGGGTTAAGCCACTTAGCCATGAAGGCAAGTGAATGCGCAACAAGGGATCTCTAACCTTCAAACTGTTTGAGGGAGAATACTCTATGATATGATTAAGAATCTCTGGCCAGAGTATGAATGAGATTTAGGAAGTCGTTCCAAATCACATTCAAGGTAATCATATAAGCACACGAATCACATTGGATAGTAGACATGAATAAACTAAACTATCAAACCAAACAATGTGGTCAAGAGTATTGTATTAGAGAAAGACCGTATTGCATTTGTAATCCTAAACTGAATAGGTTCTCCACCTCTTCTGATTAGCTTGGGTAACCATGATATGCTGCTAGGTGTCACTCATGGTTTGTGGAAGCCCTAAACGTGTAGAATCACTAAAAGGAGAATTGAAAGTAAGTTTCAATTCACAATCGATTTTAAATGGTTTTAATCGCCCACTGCCTCGCTAAAGGAACCTAATGGATCGTACACCGTGTAAGGTAGAGATTGAAGAAACAACGGAGATGAGTAAGAATAATTAAATGGTTTAATTATTTATGGCAATGATTAATTAATATGTTAATTAATCAAACGAATAAGTTCGTTAAAAGACCACGGGTTAGTTTTGGGCCTCAAGGCCCAATGGGTTTCGAACGTCAAGCCCATTGACTTAAGTTGTATGACAACTTAATGACAAATAATTCACAAAGGCCTTAAAAGCCCAATGAAACCCTATGGCCGGCCATTTAGAGATGGAGTGGGGTTTGGACTTATTTACAAGTTTGCCACTCCAATGAATTAAGGTATAAATATGACTTTATAGCCAAAATTCATTTAGGGTTTCTTATAGGAAATTGGAGAGAACACAAAGCTCTCCTTTCTCTCTAAAGAGGTCGGCCCCCTTGGAGGGATTAGCAAGCAATCCAACTCCTCCAAGGTCACTCATTTCTTCTCCAATCTAACCTTGGTGAAGAGACTTAGAGGTTCTCAATTTTGGGAACTTGGAGAACCATTTCATCCATCCAAATCTATAGATCTAAGATGCAAGGAATGAAGGCCCTCTCTTTGGGTGATTAGCCTTTGCTTATGCAAAGAGGAATCTACAAAGGTATAAATTTCTCAACTCACTTTGATTTGAGTTGAGTCTTGGTTCACCAATCTACTAGGCTTTGAATTTCATGGTTAATGTTTTGTTTTTAAGTGCATGTAATCATGATTCCACCTTTAATTGTTAATTGCATGCTAATAGATGTTGCTTAAATGAACATGTTTTTCACTAAATTTCCTTCAGGCAAGTCCCCTTGGGCTCCTTTGCCTTCTTTTTCCTCACTCCTCCTTGCGGCTTAGGAGTGGGTTGAAGGATTATTTTGTGAAAACATGTTCATTTGAGCAACATCATATAGCATGCAATTAACAATTAAAGGCGGAATCGTGCTTACATGCACTCAAAAACAAAACATTACCCATGAAATTCAAAGCCTAGTAGATTGGTGAACCAAGACTCAACTCAAATCAAAGTGAGTTGAGAAATATATGCCTTTGTAGATTCCTCTTTGCATAAGCAAAGGCTAATCACCCAAGGAGAGGGCCTTCATTCCTTGCTTATTAGATCCATGGATTTGGATGGAAGAATAGGTTTCTCCAAGTTCCCAAAATTGAGAACCTCTAAGTCTCCACACCAAGGTAAGATTGATGAAGAAATGAGTGACCTTGGAGTAGTGGGATTGCTAGATGCACCCTCCAAGGAGGCCGGCCTCTTTAGAGAGAAAAGGAGAGACATGTTCTCTCCAATTTTCTCCAAAAGAACCCTTAATGAATTTTAGGCTATAAAGGCCTTTATATAGTCCCTTCAAATAAGTGACCTAAAGAACCAAAAGCCCATTCTCTCTAACATGGCCGGCCATAAGGGTTTTATTGGGCTTTTGGGCCTTTTTGAATTAAGTTGTCATACAACTTAAGTCAATGGGCTTGACGTTCGAAGTCCATTAGGCCTTGAGGCCCAAAACTAACCCGTGGTCTTTTAACGAACTTTATTCATTTGATTAATTAACATATTAATTAGTCCTTGCCATAAATAATTAAACCATTTAATTATTCTTACTCATCTCCATTGTTTCTTCAATCTCCACCTTACACGGTGTACGATCCATTAGGTTCCTTTTAGCGAGGCAGTGGGCGATTAAAACCATTTCACATCGATTGTGAATTGAAACTTACTTTCAATTCTCCCTTTAGTGATTATACACGTTTAGGGCTTCCACAAACCATGAGTGACACCTAGCAGCATATCATGGTTACCCAAGCTAATCAGAAGAGGTAGAGAACCTATTCAGTTTAGGATTACAAATGCAATACGGTCTTTCTCTAATACAATACTCTTGACCACATTGTTTGGTTTGATAGTTTAGTTTATTCATGTCTACTATCCAATGTGATTCGTGTGCTTATATGATTACCTTGAATGTGATTTGGAACGACTTCCTAAATCTCATTCATACTCTGGCCAGAGATTCTTAATCATATCATAGAGTATTCTCCCTCAAACAGTTTGAAGGTTAGAGATCCCTTGTTGCGCATTCACTTGCCTTCATGGCTAAGTGGCTTAACCCCAACGATGCCGTGGACACCCACGAACAGCACGTACTGATCTTAACGGATTGTCAATGCCCAATTAGCAATCATATGATCAGGAACGTTTAGGATGTGTCTACGAAAGAATGGTCTCTTGAATCTAACTTCTTTAGATTGCATTCTCCCAATCACATATTCCTTGGACTTAGCGTTTAAGCATATAACATTTATATGAGACGGCTTAAACAATAATCTTTGCCCTTGATATTAAACTAGATTAGTTTAACATGTGAAATGTCCGTAAAGTAACATCATATGATTGGTTTTAGTGCACATTTCCAACAATCTCCCACTTGCACTAGAGCCAATCAGCTTGATTATCAGTGATGATACCTCTTCTGTAGTCATTTCAAAAATGGCTGAGTAGTAAGCCTAGGCAATGGATATCTATATGTTATCCATAGAAGCAACCTTGAGAATAACGACGTCACCATTATACATGATTCTCAATCATGTGGTTCAGTCTCTCATATGAGTTCGGATCTTGATGAGACCTTGATTCCCTGGCTTGAGCTATCGCCCCATTAGTGTCGTAGTGTCGGTACACTAGAAACACTTTCTGGTTGGAACCGAATAGAGAGTTCATAAATGAACTTTCCCATCCAAACAACATTGTTGTAAGCTTCTATATGGCAATATATTTTGCATTCATAATGGAACATAATGAAGTCATTACTTTTAATGTTTCCATCCAAATATCTCTTTAGTCATAATAAAGATATATCTGATTATCTCTTCATTCATAATGAAGAAACATCCAATGATGGATTAGATTCATAATCTAATACATTTACGCTTCCTTTACGTTACTCTAATTCTTCCTCATTCTTTGAGGAATCTATCCTATAGTATTTCTCAAATACTTAAGGACTCCCTTGACAGTTGCCGTGGTTCTGATCCTGGGCTTGCAATGATATCGTTTTGTACCATTCTAGGTGCAACTCATATCAATGTTTTTCATACAATATGAAATACATAAATCACCTTTCTGCGTATGCATAAAGGATTATATTTATGCATTATTTCTTTGGGAGTCAAAGGGCACGTTCCCTTTGAGAAGAGCAACTTCTTAATCTCACTAGAGTTGTCCTTTTTGATCGAAGTTCATCATCATATGAGAAACTTCCTATCATCATTTGTCTATTATTAGGGATTGATATAATCAAATTATATCTTGAAATCTATCATTATAGATTTACTTCCCATGTTTATAGATTAACTTCCCATGTTTATAGATTATGTCTCCCATATACATTCTATCGTTATAAAATGTTTAAAGTCATAACTTTAATGAAGAAGTACTCTTTCCATTTCCAAAATTAATATATCATATATATATTCATATATATCATATATATATTTATATATATATATATATATACAAATTTAGGAATATAATTAACTCCCACTAATCTTTTGTAAACCTAGTAAACAAAAGATTCTTTTACATCTTTATGAGAAATCAAACGATTTGATCTTTCTCTCATAAGATGCTTATAGCTCCTACTAGCTTGCTAAGATTCATGATGGATGGATCTCTACAACTTCCATGTCTTGTGATTCATAGTTTTAGACATATATTATCAAGACTATTTTAATAATGGTTTCGGAAACCCATATTATGTCCAAACATTGAATCACCATTTAGTTGTAGTTAGCAATCTTCGAATTAATTGAAACCAAGACTACGTCAAAGATGGTTTCTTCAAAGTCAACCATTCTCTTTGATTGTAGTCACCTTAAGCTACCAATTAGCTATGAAGGTTTCATTATTTCGTGTCAAATGGTACTTTACCATTTCCTTGAGTATATGTCGCATATACACTCAATGTAGTCATAAGGATTTTCATTCTTATTTCTTTCGAATTAAGAGGTGCAACTCTATGACATAGTCATAAAGTTCAAACCATTCAACTGAGACGGTTTATAAATCCTTCTCAACTACCTTGGAGCTTGTGGTATAGGAACTAGGTTGTTATATTTGTTGATCACTATCTTGTTTCTTAAAGAACCATTCTTTGAGTTCTATCCCTCGTTCATTTGCTCTATCTTGGGCAAATCCTAGTGTAGGATTACAATGAACTACCCAACAAACAACATTTGTTAGTTGGTTTATAGAAGTGATATCCAAATGTTAATTTAAGGATATCTACAAGATAATTCTCAAACAAATATTGCTAATTAGCACACAACCCCAAATCTTAACATGATTAAGATTTGACTTTCTTTCCAACTACATCCTATGGAGTCATGAAAATTTTGGAAGATCTTCTAATTGACAATCATATTGTCTTAAAAGTATATATCCTATATATATGGGTAATTGATAATATCCAACGAACTAAATCTTATTCAAGTTCGTTCTTCTCTTAATGGAGAAATCCATTATCTTATGATGCTTCTTTCCTTGATATCTTTCATGGAAACTGTTCTAAAGTGTTACCTTTCCTTGGATCAAATCTAAGGAGGTAAATACTTTAAACGTCTTACTCATCAACTTACATTTCTTAAATTCTTTGAAACCTTTTGCAAAGTATTCGAACTTGTGTTTATTCAAAATAAACTATAGTCCAACCAAGAGTGACCTTCGGTGAATGTCATATAGCATGAGTAGTATTATGTTGTGGACAAGTGCCACTAACATCTAAGTGAATTAACCTCAACAACTTTGTGATTCTTTCTTCTTTCCAAAAGAATAAAGATTCGAACATTTCGCCTCTATATAATGTTAACAAGAAGGCATTGGATCCGGATCTAACGATCCAAAGCATCCATCTATTACCAACTCGTAATTTATGTTTTTAGAGGTATCACAACTCAGTTGGGATTAGTCACTACCTTGCAACCTTTTGGGTTTTAAGCATCATTATATTCTAAACAGTTAACACTACCATATCATCTCTACTATAGAGAAAATTAATTAGATTACAATAATCTAATCATTCATTAATAAAGAACAATGTTTTGTCAAACAAATCATTTATCCATTTCACATAGTGACGGAATTTAGTTCCTTAAAATTGGAATATAAAGACAATCTATGTTTTTCCAATTTCT
>VIEB01001915.1:20971-33458 GCA_006547085.1 Malus baccata | reverse complement strand
CAGATGATCCGCATTGTATCTCTGGAGATACGGAGGCCTGAACTGGTGGGGTTCTACTATTAGATTTGTCAGAATTCTCGAGCACATCCTCAGCCTTATCAGCCTTGGAGTCCAAACCCAACCCAGTCGGTATCTTACTCAAAGGAGTAAAATTTCCATCAATACCATCTGATTTGAGCTCAGTCGGCTGACCTGCATTGCCCACCACCCTTACAATTCTACCTTCCACCTCAGACCCAGATTCTAACTTGCTCAGGGAATTTCCATTTGATTTTGAAACTGAACAAGTTTTCGACTTTGGTCCACTTCTAGAAGAATTATTCTTAGATTTACTTGCATTTCGTGAGGTGGGTATCTCTGGGTTTTCCAAAGCATTGAATTTGGAACGGTTATCCTTGGATTTTGATGGTCTTGTAGGCCTTACAGCAGGAGCTGATTTAGGGGTTTTGGAGAGAGTTTTAGGTGTGTAAAGAGGGGTTTTTGAATTAGAGGAAGAAGAATGAGAGAGAAGGAACCTGAGGCAACCTCGCGGGGCTTCGACCGAGATTGAAGAAGAAGCGTCGCTGCCAGTGTTGCTAGTGCCAACGGTGACGGCATTGAGATCCCGTAGTGGATTTCGACAGCTCTGCTCCTTTTGCTTCTTCTTCTTGTTCGCCGTTGCCATTGGCGGGGCCGGAGTGGCTTTCTTGGCGAGCTTTGACGACAACGATCGGTTCATAGCCTGTGGTGTGGAGGCCGTCACTCAGCAGATCTGAACCAAACCAAATGATTTGAAAATCTGACGGAGGGAGGGACAAGGGAGGGAGGGTGAAGCAGTAAAGGGGAGAGATTTTTCAGAGACTGAGGAGGGAGGGTAAAGCCGCAAAGGGGAGTGTAAGTTTTTGGAAAGGATGTTCTTCGGATACCTTCCTCCTAGCCCCAACCTAGAAAGTTTGAAAATCTGGACCGATAAAATTTGATTAAACGATTATAAATATGATCATTTTAAAAATTATAATAACTTCCGATTTATAAAGTTTAAAAATCTGAACAGTTAAAATTTAATTAAACGATTATAAATATGATCACTTTAAAAATTATAATAACTTTAATCGTTAGATCAAATTTTAAAGATCAAAATCTTCGAATTTAATCGATTAGAAGGAAGGGAGAGGATCCTTTCCGTAAGTTTTAACGGTCTGATCCTAAAGGTACAGGTGTGAAAAATTTTTCAACCATTGACATTGAGTATACCGTGTTTCCCGTACTCTGAGAATTTTCTTTGCAAAGGAAAAGGTCATCTTCGTTTGACCAACATGCCCATTTATTACTGACATATTTTCTGAAATGCCATCACTTTACCGAGTGCGGCTGAGGGGTGCTTCGCTTCCTATGGCGGATGACCACGCCGATAGCGATCAGCTTATCAATACAACATGTAAAATAAAAGCGGCAGTGAGATCAGCTTTCACGCCACTGCAGAGCGCAGAGCACGAACAAACGTGCAATTCGAATTGAATCATCCCAATTCCCAACCATTTTAATTGGTTCTCGTACGATCAATCCAATCCAATCCAGAAAGTGGTTTCCTTCGACTGTTGGATTGACCCAGACTTTCAGTTTCAGCATCAGCATGGCAGACGGGGCAGAGAGGGAAGCCAAGAAGATCATCATTGACACCGACCCTGGTATCGGTACGTTGGGATGCTATCAATTTCTTTTCTTTTCTGTATGTTTGATTAATCTGTGTTTTATGGGGGAGGGGATCAGAAAATCAAGGGAGGATTCTGAATTTGTGTTTTTATGCCGTCTGTGCATGCAGATGATGCCATGGCCATATTTGTGGCGTTACAGTCCCCGGAAGTGCAAGTGATTGGAATTACTACTATTTTTGGCAATGTTTATACCACTCTCGCCACGAGAAATGCCTTGCATTTGGTAATCTTACAACATCTGCTTTTTCTTTCTATCTCGCTTTGCATTAGGCATTTTGTTGACTGTCTTGGTTGCGTACTTGTACTTCGGGTTTAGTTGGAGGTTGCAGGGAGAACCGATATTCCGGTGGCTGAAGGATCTCACGTCACAATAACTGTATGTTCTCAACCCATGGTTCAACTTCTTCTTGTCTTCCCCCTATTGTTTTCTGCCTTGAGCTGTTTTTCGGTTTTGTAGTGTCTTCATATCGCATTTGTTTACGGGGTTGTATTCAATTGAGAATTTGAGAGGTTTTAATGGAATCCTTGGATTTTTATGGAGTTTAATTGATTTGTAAAGATTTCATATACAATTTTGATTCAATTCCCTCAAAATCTCATGGGAAGACGTGAGATTTGTGGATGCTTAAAATACACTATGAAATCTCTCCAATTCCCTTTAATTCCTCAACTTTCTCAAATTCTTTAAAATCAATTTCTAATTGAATACACCTGAAATGTTATAAACTTCTTTAAAATCCTAATTGAATACACCAGGATTTCTAAGTATTTTATAACCTATCTTAAAATTCTAATTGAATACGCCTCGAATTTCAAAGAATCACTTAAAATCTTGATTGAATACCCATAGATTCATTAAAAGAATTAAAATCCCTCAAAATCCTAATTGAATACACCACCCTAAACCAGTATGTTAAGCCATGTTCTTGCATATATTGACAGGCTACTGTATGTTAAGATTCATAACTCATCAATTATTTCATCTTTTTCCATGAAAAGAAAGGTACAAAACTTCGTATTGCTGATTTTGTTCATGGTGTGGATGGACTTGGCAACCAAAATTTCCCCCCACCAAAAGGAAAGCCAATTGAACAGTCGGCAGCAGCTTTTCTGGTTGAACAAGCAAGCCTTTACCCTGGAAAGGTCACTGTGGTAGCATTGGGCCCTCTTACAAATATTGCACTGGTCAGATTCTTGAGACGTTGCATGGTTTTTTATTTTCAAAATTATTTTTAATCGTTTGTAATACAGTACATCCCTTAATGTAGGCTACTCAACTAGACCCTGCATTTGCAAAGAACATAGGGCAGATTATTCTTCTTGGCGGTGCTTTTGCAGTCAATGGGAATGTAAATCCAGCAGCAGAGGCCAATGTAAGTTGCTTAAACTATTTGCATCTAAGATTCGAATTTTTAAAGACTTCAACTTGAGTTTCGGCAACTCGCTTTACATTCGGAAACCAGATATTTGGGGATCCAGATGCTGCAGATATGGTATTTACATGTGGAGCAGATATTTTGGCTATGGGGATTAATGTGACCCATCAAGTTGTCTTGACAGGTACTATGTTGCGAAATTTCTAGTCCTTCTAACAAGTATACTTCAGATTTGTGATTTCTAGTGCAGCCTTCGAGAACACTTTTCGCGGAGCCTTTAAACCTCACCAGGAGTTCAATCAATTAGCCTGTATGTAAAAATTCCACAAAATCCACTTCCTTGTATAGTTCTGGAAATCCTAAAATACACCTCCTTGAATCCATGCCTGAAATTTGCTGTTTTGTGCCAAATTGATCATTTCTCTGGATAAAGTTCTGGTATCTGTGAAAGCAGTGTCTTGGAAATGGCCGCTTGATAATTAAACTTCCTATAGGAAAACTTCATGCATGATTGTGTTATTACATAAATCATTGTAATCCGGTTTATTTTACTTTGATTATGCTACATGAAGACGCTGATAGAGAAACGTTGGCAATGTCAAATGGAAAGTTTGCTCAATACTTGTGCAAAATTTTAGATGTGTACTTCTCCTACCATCACGATGCCTATAGCACAAAAGGTTAGTTCACTAAAGTGTCGATGAAACCCAAATGGATTGGAATTTCCTTAATCATGGACAAACTGATGGTTGATTTAATCATGGTGTAGGAGTTTATCTTCATGATCCTGCAGTACTCGTTGCAGCCGTTAATCCTTCACTTTTCACTTACATGGAGGGTGTTGTTAGAGTCCAGACAAATGGCATCACAAGAGGACTCACAATTTTGTACAACAAACAGAAAAGGTAGAGCCCTTCTATTCGTGTTCCAGATAAAGGGTAAAACGGTAGCCTAGTAGAGGTATACCATTGTTGTATATGCATCTAAATCCTGTTGATATATTTCTATGTAACTAATGTCGATACATATAGGTTTGGTGAGGTGACGGAGTGGTGTGATAAACCCACAGTGAAGGTAGCAGTGACGGTTGATGCCCCCACAGTTGTGAAATTGGTTATGGAACGGCTCATTGAGTCTTGAAGTGCTCTGCTTAAGCTGCACATGCCGCGGGTTTGAGCCTCAAGGACTTGGCTCCAGACTCCAGCTGGTTCGTGTTCGTCACTGCTGTTAGGTTGTGTTGTGCTTGCTTGGTGTTTAAGGCATCCTGTTTGTATACTTCTGCAGCACTATCATGTACAATTAATCATGTGCTTCGTACAATTGTGAGAATAAAATGGTTTCTAGTCTGTTTCTTTGTGTTGGTGGCAATAGTTTTTCGTGGTGACAAGTAATTAATCATGGAAGCGGGTATGAGTTACGAGAATGAATATGTGATATACAACTCCCGTAGTTATCCCATATATACCTTTGTTTTGCAACTATGTCACCACGTAGGGTATGATGATGTGGTAACAATTAATCATTTCACTCATTTGGTTGTTTATAAATGCAAATGATAATTCGTCCTTATAAATATATTCCTTACAAGTAAGCACGCTCGAACTATACATCAACCTAAATATTCATGCTTAAAAAAAAATAAAAAATAAAAAATAAAAAAACGCAGTTGGTGGATTCTCATGGCAATCTACCATTTATGTGACCGGGAAGACTTACAGAAGTATTTTAGCCTCCCATTGTCACCATCATATGATTGCTTGGAATTGAACCTAGAATGTGTCGTGTGAAATACGAGCTTGAAATTTGTTCCCAACTATTAAACCAGGTGATCACACCACCACCTTTCATGGATTGAAAAGTGCGTGTTGCTCCGGCTTGGGTGTTTACACCACCACCTTCCATGGATCTGTCTTCGACGACTTTGTTGCCTTCAGTGACTTTGTTGCCTTCGGTGACTTTATTGCTAATGAGTTCTCTCACTAGCTTCCTTTGGTTTGTTGCTATTGTTCCGACATCTATGATGCTTTATGAAAGTTGTTGGAGTCGTCTTTTCATCATTTTTGAAGAATTGTCTGGCTGGATTTTTGGCGTATGTTGGGTGGATGTTTTTCAACGATGCCTCGACGTCGATTGCAATAAATTTAGGATTTTCTGTTTCGTTTGGTGTTTCTGGGCTCAAACCTTTGTTTTGGGGTTCATTTTGGGGGTCCATACTTGCTTTTGGGCTTTTCTTGTAATAATTGAACCTTGATCGTTGTAAATTTTAGTCTGTTTTTGGTAATAAATCTACATCTTTTACCAAAAAAACAAAAAACCAGGGTATTAACAAGGGAAAAGGATCCTCGCCAAATCCTTTTTCCGGAGATGTGGGGGATCCCGTGATCATGGTCGTTCATCGTATATTATGCGGTTAATTTTCGTTAGGTATTATTTATATTTAATTTAAAATTTAAAATTTTAAATGATTTCTGATCGCATGATGTACGATGAACGGACATGATCATGAGATTGCCCGGATCCCCAAAAAAAGGGTACGGCCAGGATCCTTTTCCGTTAACAAATGCACCAATTGTGTAAATACATTTATAATAATTTTTTAAATCATAATATATTCTTTTGCTATTTTTGTTGTCACGAAACTTCCCTTCTCCTTATTTATTTTCCCGAAAATTTTAGGTTTTTTCTACTAACACGCCACATAATGTTGAATACATTTCACATTAAAATTTAATATTAAATAACTTATAGACCCTAATATGCAATGGCAATGTTAACCTTATAAGGTTAAAAAAAAAAAATATATGCTAAAGACACTCCAAATAAGTTTTAACATGTATATCAAAGATTATTTATCTTCTTCAACTTTCTAAACCACTCTCATTCTCCATTATAGAACAAAAGCCTAACCATTGAAACTACAAACACGTTTGTCGAGAAAAATTATTTTTGACGAAGAAAACATGAAATTAACGTTTTGAAAGTTTCACCTTGTTCAAATGTAGATGAATTAAACTTCACTAGTGTCTCTTCGCCTCGTTTCGCAAAGAAGATAATAATGACATTGTTTCACAAAGCCACGTTCTGATTTGATGATCAGATAATGCTAAATTGCATTTGTGCCTTCAAAAGACAATTTTTACATTTACCCTATGGATGGTGTTTGAGTATGATATGTGATGCATATATAAGATGTCATTTCATATGCATCTCAGCTAAAAGCAATACTTTATAAGGAAAACTAATGAAAATGACATGAAAACTTTGATTTTTAACGATAAAGATAAAATAAAAGGTAAAATAAATAATAACATGATTGACTTTTAATGTAAAAATATGATTTTTCGTTAAAATAAAAAACACTATTTTATACTGCCGAATTTAACTACCAAATGGCCCACATCATCAACTTATATTTCCGAAATTATCATTTTTGAGATACAACCCCCACTGATCAATGTTGATAGTTAGAAAAACGTTGAGCTGCTAAACAATGATTCAAGGAGAAAAAAAATCAAACAGATTGCTTTCACCATCTATGCTCTTAACCCCTCTATATCGTCTGGAAACTTCTGCCCTTTCACTTTGGTAAGGTTCCCCAAGCAGCTTTTACTTTCCTCTGTTTGAATCCTTTGCAGTAAGAAAATTCTATCAACATCCATCTCCCTATACCCTAGGAGCTTTGTTCGGATTCAAGCTTTCCGACGGTAATTGGACGATTCCTCCGACGCCCGCCATCAAGGTTAGTCTGAACGATTCCTACATTATTCCCCTATTGCATGTCAAAATCTGCTTCAAATTTGTGATTTAATATAATTGGCTTTAGAAATTTTTTTCTGGATTTTCTCTAATCCAATTCAACGATTAGATATTTCGCTAGATTCTTTTTAATCTGAATTTAGAAAATTATATTCGAATTTGTTTTACATCTGATTCAGTTGGATTTAGAGGTTGTGAAATCCAAGATCAGTGGTGCCACAAAGTGGCATATGAAGCAGGGCTCGTGTACCTGTAAAAACAGAAGTCGCTTGTCTGGACTCTCCAGGCACAAGTTCGATTCCTGGTGAGAAGGATGTCATCAATGGTCGAATCTCCCGTTCTACTCATCGCCTTCATCTATGGGTGATGGTTGTTTCTTCCTTCCGTCACTAATTTACTATTAGAGTCTTGGACAGAGAGATGGCGGGTGTTGGCGGTGGCGGTGTAGGAGGAGTGATATTGGACGAGTGTGTACTTTTTGGTGGTACCAATGTCAACTTGCAACCAGACGCCCACTTTCTGCTTCATAAGCTCCGCCATTCCAACGTTCCTACGGTCGGTACTCCTCCTACTACTAGTCTACTACTACTTTCCCTTTCGCTCTTTTGGTTCCAATTTTGTCCTTCTGCTTAATTTTTCATTTCCATTTATTCTTCTGCCCAATGTAATTCAGCCTGTCATTCTTATCTTACAACTTTCCCTACCAAAATAACGAAATTATTGTTAATTAATCTTTTTTATTCTCTTTTTTGGCTTATCTTTGAATGCAGGGAATTTCTTATGGAGCAGGTCTTGAAGCTCATAAGGTAAAGCTTCTCATTGTCCTCCACATCCTGTTTTGTTACTTACACTTACACCTTCTTCTGCGATCTAAATTAAACAAGGAAATAAAAGAAAGAATGATCAAACTATCTGTCTGAGCTGACAATCTTCAATCTTGTATCTTGTCATATATAGGTTAGTATTCTCAAAGAAATTGCGGTGCAATATTCCATCCATTGCTTCCTCTTAGATGAATCCGCATCCTCTATAGACGATGCTATACGCGAGGTTATGCTAGCTTGGCCTAATACCGGAGGCCGTATTTTGTATATAGTATCCAACAACAAGGAATACATGTTTCCTAAACTAAGCAAATGCGGTTGGCTTATCACGCTTCTCAGTGAGTATCGCACTTTCATGTTTTCCCCAACAATGCTTTGCGAGTCAATGACATCCTGTTGTTGGCTCAACTGCAAATTATCTTGGTTTCAGATGTTGAAGGCAGCACCGCGTCCACATGTGAGAGTTCAAGCATGGTGTATATTAACAAACTACGCGAGTTGCCTTTGACTATTTGCCAAATAAATAGAAAGGTTTTTAAGAGGAACTGCTGTCCATATACTACTATTCCTACTGCCTTTGCTATTTGTTTTTATGTATTAGACTTTTCTTCTATATTTCTTGTAACGTTGAATCTTATGCTTCACATGGAAAACAGGCATTTGGAAACAGCGTTGTGACAGTTGGTTATATTATGAAGCCGTCTCGTGAAGAGGATTTCGCTAAGGTGAGCTTTCTATAAAATTGAAGGTAATCAGTGCTAGGAGAGAAGAACATATTGAAATGACAAAAGGAAGAAAACATTGATTCTTGGTATCGTGCAAATATGATTGTGCTTTCTGAAAGGCTTTGAGTCACTATTCGCTTGACTTTTTGCACTTGTAAAATTACCATGATAGATTGAATGGCTGTAATTATTTAACTGGAAATTCTAGTAATTTTGAGTTGAGGAAATTTATCAGGTTGATCTGATTTTCTGGGGTTGGCATTCTAAGTGATTGTGTGTATTTATGAATAAATCAGACGTATACATGCTTGTATTTGAAGCTTACAAGTCATCTTGATTTTTTTTTCAGAGGGGTGCATTCCCTATGTATCCTACTCAAGATGGGTTGATGTTCGTTCCCCTCACATTTGATCTCCCTCTAGCACCTCAATTACAAGAAGTTGATGTAGTTCTCCATAAAGCAACTGATGAAATTATATCCATTAATTTGGATGGATCTTTACCATCTTCTCCCAGCATAACATACAGCAGGGGAATGCAGGAATTGCAAAGGTAACTTGTTAAGTTTTTCAGTCTGATTTTTTCCTCCATAGAGAGTAGTTGGCTCACTACCAGAAGAAAGAAGCATCTTAACAGTATCTGGCATCCCTATTTCCATAGAAGAGCTAATGTGAATCGCGTTAAGACATTGACATGTAGTACTTTTCTCCTGTTCCATTGTATGCATGGCATTTGAGATGAATTTCCACTTTGTGGTGTTTATACTTGTGCCTACTTTTGTGACATGGTATACATCAGTAAATGTAAATGCATAAGTTTGTAGTTTATACTCTTCCGTAAATGTATCCCTCCCTCTAATGTTAGTTTTAGACTTTCTTCTTCATATTCATACAGTCCTGATTTCTTGTACTTTGTAATCAATTAACCATTTTGATACCACGCACCAAAGCGTGTCCCGGAATTGGAGTATGCAAAAGTGCACTATATAACGTAGTAATGTCCATTTGGGTTGTTTTTGATATCCTTTTGTTTCTTACACAGATATATGGAACATCACCTAGACCTCTGTGTGATTGACCCACTTAGCTCCATTTATCCTGTAGTAGATCGATTGAAAATTCAACAGATTCTACTTGGGTTGGAGGATCTCAAAACCGCCGGTTGCTGCGCAATTAGGGGGCCTAATTTTCTTAAGGTGTGTGTGTGTGCATGTGCATTTTCTGCTTTCGCAATGTTTTCACAAGTTAAAAGAAATCTCTTTATATTTAAGTTGCAGATACTTTCTCGGTAAACATTTTAGCAATTATCGGCATAAATAATCATGGATTTATCCTGTAAGCGTAGTCTACTAAGTCACTGGCTATCTTAAGGACATGATTGAGCTTTTTGTGCATATAACAACAAGAATGGTTTATTTTAAATATCATTTTCATTTATACATGCGCAGGTTGATGATTTTAACCAGTCTGATTTGGTTCAAAGCCTATCTGAAGCCAAGTTAGCTCTTCCAAGTATAGTAAAACCTCAAGTTGCTTGTGGTGTGGCCGATGCTCATAGCATGGTAATGCTTTATTTATTAGTAAAAGAAAGGGATTGTAGTCACATTGCTGCAAATACTATTTTCTCTTTCCCGCGTCATATTGGATTGATTGAAAGGTCTTTAAATATTTGCTAAATGAATTGAATTGAACTATTGCTGAGGCAGTAATATTGAAATGAGATTTGGGAAGCATACATGTTTATCAAATTGCTATTTGTTCTTCATCCAAATTCACCATCTCTGTCGTACTGTTTAAACTAAAAATTCAACCCTTACATTACAGGCAATAGTTTTTAGAGTTGAAGATTTCAAGGATTTGACTGTTCCTCTTCCAGCAATTATACAGGTGAAAAATATTTAATTTTCATTTGATGAATTTGGTATAGCTTCTACCCGATATGTTTGGTATAGGAGTCCATTTGTTCTAACCTAATGCAATGTTTTTCTATTAAAAAAAATAAGTGCTAAAGTTCAGGTATGTTTTGTCACACATGTTCATGCATGCTAGCTTACAAGGTTTTTCTTTGCAAATTATTGGAATTGCAGGAATATGTGGATCATTCATCAACGCTCTACAAATTTTACGTGTTGGGTGAGAAAGTTTATCATGCAGTTAAGAGCTCTACTCCAAATGCAGATGGTTTGAAAAAATTATCTGGAAGTACGGAGCTCAAACCTTTAGTCTTTGACAGGTGGAACGTTTGCTTCCCCTTCTACTCCTCTACCTCTCCTTTTGGTCTTAGTTTGTTGATACATGTACTCGGTGACCCATGACGTGGTGATCTTTCCTTTGCAGCTTAAAATCCTTACCCACTGCAAAAGGGAACATGAGTTCTGGAGATGGTAATAGCTCAAAGGCCACTATTGATCTTGAGTTGGTTACTAGTGCAGCTAATTGGCTTATGAGAAATCTTGAGCTGACCATCTTCGGCTTCGATGTTGTTGTGAGTAAAGCTGAAATCATACGTTGATGTGTGGTTGGGATGTTTTGTGTCCCACCCTTTGACCCTCTTTTCCTATCATGTGTGTGCAGATTGAGGAAGGCACCGGCGACCATGTCATTGTCGATGTAAATTACCTCCCATCATTCAAGGAAGTTCCCAACGAAGTTGCTATCCCTGCGTTTTGGGGTGCGATTAAGAAGAAGTTTGAATTAAAAGGAAGAAATAAGTAGCGGCTAGTGTATTGACTCCGCCTCGCCGTGCAAGTAGTTTGTTAATGAAGATGAAGTTTCGTCGTGACAACAGTTTAACGGAAACAAGAGTTGCTTGTACTAGCCTTGAAGGTCAATATAACTTGTGTATTTTTATTCCATGCATTGCTCTCTCTAAGAAGTCGAGGATTTTTTTCTTCTCCCTTCTACTTTCTTTGGTTGTTTTAAGATCATCTTCGGTTTTGATGTTGTTGTACCGAACCTTAGCTGGTTATACCAATATGAATTCTCCGAAGATTACTTATTTTGGAAGTCGGGAATCGTGATTCGTGATACAGAACGGAATGAACAATAGGAGTAAAGTTTCAACAATGGGATCATCGGATCAATTTTGGCAGTTGAAAATAGGTTAGATTTGTAAGAAATTGAACTGAATCCAACCGTTGAAAGACTTCAAATCCATTTATTGGTTGGTTCAATGAACAATAACCGACCCTCCTCCAACCAGATGGTGAATTGCCCTTACGTGACACCTCTTGGTCTTGGGTTCCAAGGTCGGTGTGCTCCCTGCTGCTGTTGCCGTATTCATATGTGAATGTGGTTAACAAAACCAAAACAATGGGGTGCAGTAACAGTTCAATTCGGCGCAACAACAATGGAGCGGGGGGCCTTTTTCTTAAAAAAAAGAGCGAAATTTGCATGGAATAGATAAATAGTCATTGTAATGCCTCAAACCAACAATATCGTGATATACGAAAAGAAAAAAACAACACACTTAAAAACGCTATTATTTTGGTGTACGGTGCATCCGTACATGTGAGGGTCCAGCCAAGTCACGCCGAGAGAAGAATGCCCAAGTCCCAGTCCGCGTCCAAGTCTAATGAGGACAAATACACCGAGGAGGAGGGGGAGTATTGTTCGCGTTCAAGTAGTAGTACACTCGCGTGGTTGTAGGGCAGGAAGTAGAAGAAGAAGACGGGAAGTAAAAGAGGAGGGCCCCACACTCCCCCAAGAAATCCACGTGGACCAATCCGACTCCGAGATGAAGAATGAGAGTTAAAAGTATAATAAAGTTATAAATAGGCGAGGATCGGGAGCAGCCTGAGACCCGAGAAGTCCTCTCCCCCGTCGTCTCCGCCCCTCGCAGGGCTGCGCTTACTTAGTTTCTCTCTCTAATCTCTGTCAGTCTTCCCACCGGATACCCAACCAAACTAAACAAGATTGCGACAACTCATCCAAATCAAATGGCACAGGGTGAATCCCCGTCGTCCGATTCTCTATCAGATCCATCCCTATCCCGAAACGTTTCCTTCAGTCGCCTCAACGCCCAGGCCGCCGAGTTCGTCCCCAATCGCAACCCCACTGCGCCAGCATCCGCACCGGCAGCGCCTCCTGCGGCTGTGGGTCAAGTCCACGTTT